>CAUYSK010105575.1:0-59332 GCA_963575035.1 Avahi laniger
TCACAATTGCAAAGATGTGGAAACAACCCAAGTGTCCATCAATACATGAGTGGATTAATAAAATGTGGTATATGTATACCATGGAGTACTATTCAGCTTTAAGAAACAATGGTGACATAGCACCTCTTATATACTCCTGGATAGAGCTGGAACGCATTCTACTAAGTGATGTATCCCAAGAATGGAAAGACAAGCATCACATGTAGTCACCATCAAATTGGTATTAACTGATCAACGCATAAGTGTACATATAAGAATAACATCTATTGGATGTTGGACAGGGGGGAGGGGGGAGGGGGAGGGGGAGAAGGGAGGAGGGGACGGGTATATGCATACACAAAGAGTTCAATGCGCCCCATCCGAAGAATGGGCATATTTGAAACTCGGACTTGGGAGGGTGGCAAAGGCAACATACGTAACCTAAACATCTGTACCCCATAATATGCTGAAATAAAAAAAAATTGGAAAATATTAATTTGTTTTATTGTGGTAAAATATATATACAGTGTAGAGCAGAAGTCTTAAGCATACAGCTTGATGAATTCTTACATTTATACACAAATATACACATACAAACACAACACACATCCATACCTCAATTAACCACCACCCCAGAGTGGGGTATAAAGCATTTTCAGCATCCCAAAAGGCTCTCTTATGTACCTCCCCTCAATAATATTTTTCTTCACAACATTGAAGCTTTTTTTAAATAAAACTTTAAAAATTGTTAATCCAAACAATAATTCTCAGCTATGCTCATTCCACTGACGTTTGAGGAAGCTGATTTGACTCATTAATGCGCTTCCAAAGTTTCAAGAAGTAGTGATGGAAAAAAAGGCCCCAAAGTCCTTGTGTTTGTGGTTTACACCTTGAAGAAATGTATAATACTACCTCTCTCACCGAACCTCAGTCTTTTGAAAGGACTTGTGAAGGACTTTTAAAAAATACTAAGTCCTTTAGGACTAACAAGTACCAAAAGACAATTAATAGCCTTTAAAACGTTTAATCCAGAAACATACCCAAATATATAGCCATTACCTACATGTGAGGTCAGTGGAAAAAGAATAAAGGTTTTCTAGCAAGGGGAACATCTGGCCTTGCTATTTTTTGTGAAGTCTTTTGTTAATTTTTATGCTTTTAGCTTTATCTCACTTAGCATGGAAATAAGATATTGGCATAGATGTCACTGAGGGCCAGAATCAGAAACAAAAAACAATTCCCAGAAAAGGGAATTTCACACCTTTCTGAGAAAGTTAGACTGAGTTATTTCAGGAAACTATGGACTTATGACTATTTAAACAGTTAAGCAGGTGGCTTTTTTCCCCTGTAGGCCACATAACACAAACCACAGACAATAAATATCACTTGTGAAGATCAGGCAGAATGAAGAGAAGTTTCACAAATGCAATAAAGTATAGACAGACAGCACCAAGAGACTTCATCACAATAACTACCCCTGGGGTCAGGATTTGAGACGTATTCTGTAATTAGTAAAGACTGGAGTCTTTAAACTTAATCATCATTTTACTTGAAAGCACGAAAACGAAATCTTTATGAGGTCTGCAATTACATACTTCTGCCCATCACTCAACAGCTGTCTGCAGTACTCCAATGTCAACTTTATTTGCAATGGAATATTTGCAATGGAATATTTGCAACAATCAAAGTTAGCTTTGTGCAAAAGTGAGTTAGATTAAGGCTTGAGACTCTGAGTTGATGAGGGTCTCTAATTTTCTCCACTCCCTGACATAATCTCTATTCAACCTTCATTATTGTAGATGGTAACAATATAAGAGGAAAGAGAAGCAAGCCCCACTTCCAACTGTCACCTGGTCAATGACATCAAGAAATACTGGAGTTAACGCAGAAAAGACTACCGTCGCTTTGCCGCCATTTACCTTCTTGTTCTCATGGCCAACAGAACACCCAAATCTAGGTTACTCAAAATCCTTTGATAGCTAAAATCTATCCTTAACAAGTAACCAAGTTAAATTACTCCCCTGTCTTCATCTGAGGATAAACCACAATGACTATAAGATTAGTTTTCCCACAGATAAACTTATGAATGGATTGTGTATGCTTGGGAGGCCTTTACCTACAGTCTCACATACTCAAACTGGATGGGTCAGGAGCCTCCAGCAAACACACACTTTCTTGTGTTCCAAAAGCTTTTATAACAGCAGAGCATAGCAGGAGGCAGAATGATGAACCTCAAATCCCACTTTGGCACACACTACTTGTGTGAATTCAGAAAGGCACCTAACTTCTCTCTGCCTCAGTTTCCTCACCTATAAATTGGGAATGACATATAGCTATCTCCCAGCATTGTTATAAGGATTGCATGAGACATATAAAGTGCTTATAACAGCCCCCAACTAAATAAGACCACACATTGAGATTTTATATTGAAGTACAGTTGTGTATTTGTGTGTAACAAGCTTGAATGGGGTCTCTGATCTTTAGGGATCTACCAGAATAAGAAACAGTATGACTTCAGATGCATACTGGAAACGGATTCTGAGATGGATATTTTCATGAAGGAAACTTTTTGGAAAGGGACTTGAGGATCAACAACTACAGAGGAGCACAAGATACGGGAATGGGCAGATGAGGAGATGAACTTTATGGCAATAGTAACAAAGTACTCAGCCAATCCCACGGGATTTTCTGGCTGGGACGGTCCTTCTGCATTGTTCCACCTGAGGCAAGGAGCTAAGCCTTTATAACCCCACACTGACCAGTCATTTGCTGCAGGCTTCCCCCAGGTAGGGGTCAGGACTTTGGTGAATGTCCAGAGAGGCATGCAGCTGAGAGCTAAATGCCATCACCAGTCCAGCAACGACAGAAATGTGTACCTAAGACCTCAAGGGAGGATCTGGGCAGTGCACCAGGTTGACTACGGCCTAGCCCTTGTGCTACTTGCATTCACTTGCTTTGCATAATAAGTTCTGGGGCAAAGTATCCCAAGATTCTGATTGGTCTCTTTTCCTGGGAAGCTTATGAGAGAGGAAAAACGAGAGGGAGGAGGAGAGGGGAAGGGAGATATTAGCAGGACAAACTCACTGCAGCTGGTCTTAAGGCTGCAAATCATACTCATTGCCTCCCTCCTCTGTCACCATTCTTGATCCCTCTTATCCTCAGCCAGTGACTCTGCTGGTGTAATCAGCTTGATTGGTGAGGAGACTCAAACCTCATCCCTTAGGGGACTGAGTCCCTAGCCATCATGCCCTTCTAGGGCCATCACTGCTGTATTTTTCCACTTACTCTCAAAATTGGGCTAAAGAATACGAAGAAATTCCCCAGTGGATCATCTAAGTGTCAGACAGATTTTTTCATATCCCCATTGTGTAGCAGTAGCCTTACTGTTTCCTCTTCAGGGTCAATTACCCTGGCCAGGATGGTGACTCCCATTTTTGACTGCTGGCCTCTTGGCCTGAGGAAACTGAATGACAGAGTGGCAGCCATGGCTTCAAGTTTAATAGGGCTGTTATGCTGGCCCTTGATGGGAGTGCTCCTCTTCTGGGAAATGGGACCTCTAATTCCACAGATCTCAAAATTGTAGGGACAGAAAGCCCACATTCTCCAAATGGGCCACTGGCAGAGCTGGTAAATGGGGCTACTTAGACTTTTAACTCTTGGTCCCTGGATCCACGTTTCCCACCTCGTGGACATGCAGCACTATATAATGATGGTCAATTTAGGGGATATGCTGCACTTACATCCTATCCTTACACATTCTCATCTCCAAGCTGGCACCTCATTTGTGCCTTCACAAGGCCATTCCACCACTCTACTAGACAGGAAGCTTCTGGTTGGTACGGTATTCGACAAGACTGGTGGATCCTATGGTTATGTGTGCACTCCCACTCCTCCTTTGCTGTAAAAGGGTTCTTTGGTTTGATACAATGTCATGCCAATTCTGTGCTGGTGGATCAAACACTCTCTAAGCTTTTGGATAAGTGCTGACTGATGTTCTGTAGGAAGGTAAGACAAACCCACACCCAGAACATATGCTGACTCCAGGGTGAAAAGGGTCCAATGTAATCAGGCTGTCACCAATTGCTATTTGGTCATCTTGAGGGATAATGCTGTATGGGGACTTAACATTGGTCTCTGTTGCTGGAAAGTGGGCATGCAGCAGCAGCAGTAACCCAAATCAACCCTTGTAAGAGAGACCTCGTACTGTTAGACCCATGCCCGGCCTCCATCACTGCCACTGTGGCTATTTCGCTTACGTTCCCACTACATCAGCATTGAGAAGGCCAATGACAGAGATTAGCTGATGCCAGTTAAGTCATTCTGTCCACTTGGTTAGACATTCCTAATGCCTCTTCCATGATGGACGCTCCCTAATGAAGATAAATATGTGATACAAATATTGTCACCCTATGTGCCCACTCCCATGTGTCCATCTATATGCTTCTCCCCAGATCTCTTTATCCCTATCTTCCAGTCTTCTAGGCTCCTGACCAACAAGACAAACAATTTTCCACAGTCCATGACTACGTGAATATTCTTATTTCAGGTTACATCTTTTTCCACACATACAATGAATAGTAAGGGTACCACGCACAACTTTACCCATTGGGAGGATTTTCCCACATTGTTTTTTTTTCAGGGCTACCTCTGAGGGGCTGTAATGCATCCAAGTCTATTGTTGGCTTATACCCACATGCCAGGCCAATTCATCTGTGAACCAAGCTCAAGTTTTTTCTCCTCTGTTAGCTAGCCATAAGAACCCCTTCTCCCTAAAGTCCTATTTGTAGGCTGAGAGAAGAGAACTACTGTGCAACAATGATGGGTGGTATGGGCTTTGTTACTGTACCACTTTTATTTATAATTGATTATTGCTGGGCTCACCAGATTTTAACTTGTGGTATGACCCTAACCAGTTCATGGCAGGCAATTTCAGCTGCAGGGTCATTTGGCATCCCATAGTCCAGGGCCCAATAGCAGCCGAGGCACTGTTTGTTGAATGGTGTATAATTCTCTGCTACAGAAAGCATGCCCTAGGGATCTGCATTGCGATTCTCCTTTGGAGGTATTATGGACTAAATTTTATGCCCCCCTTGAAAACTTTATATATTGAAGCCCTAACCCCCAGTGTGGCTGTATTTGGAGAGGGGGCCTCTAAGGAAGTAATTAAGGCTAAATAAATATATAAAGGTGGGGCCTCAATACAATAGGATTAGTGTCCTCATAAGAAGAGATGCCAAAGAACTCTAGCTCCCTCTCTTTCCTCACACAAACCGCATAAAAGACCACATGAGGACACAGTGAGAAGGCAGCCATCTGCAAGCCAGGAAGAGAGCACTGACTAGAAACTGACCCTACTGGACCTTAATCTAGGGCTTCTAGCCTCCAGAACAGTAAGAAAATAAATTTCTGTTGTTTAAGCCACTCAGTCTATGGTATTTCGTTATAGCAGCCCCAGGAGCAGACTAATACAGGGGGCTTTCCACAAATTCTGTATAGTTTCTTTCCCGACTTCCAACACCTCTTATATCATAGAGTCATGTGGCCTGAGCAGCAAGGCCACCTGCACTACAGCCCAGAACTAGCGCAGAGCACTTCCCTGCGATGTGCCCTACTCAAAGATGGCAGCCTTTTATATCATTCAGTAAATAGGCTGAAGAAATGTTCCCAAGTATGAAATATACTGCTTCCAGAATATGAAGAGGCCTAGTAGATGTTGTACTTCCTTTTTAGTGACAAGAGGCTTGAAATACAAGAATTTGTTCTTTATTTGGGGGGAATATCCCAGCATGCCCCAAACCAATGGACCCCCAAAAACTTCACTACTGTGGCAAGTGCTTGAATCCGCATAGGGTTTATCTCCCACCATCTATAGCTCATGGATCTTACCAACACCTCCAACATAGTTGCTATTTCTCATTCATCCAGTCCAATTAACATGGCATCATTGACATAGAAGATGAAGGTGCAGATGGTGCATGTCTCTTTGGACTACATTATGTTAGAAGGTGAGAGAGTTAAGATAACCTTAGGACTATCATCATTCTAGGGAATTCAAATCATTTCTGATCCTCCTTTCTGTTAGGAATGGAAAATCCTCCAGCTTTCGGATTCCATCGATCCTCATTCTAATTAGTACTTTGCATTGGCCAGTTCATCCCAGTTCTGCAGTGCAAGTATTAACAACTGGATGACTACTTCATTTTGAGGATTGTCCATCATTGCCAGCCAACTACAGTAACCAAGCTCCAAAATTCCATTTTAAAATCAGCTACCAAATTAATGCTCATATACCATGTACCTGAGTCTGCATTAGTCTGTTTTATCAAACATACCACATCTGGCATAGCAGCTGCAATTGGGCTATTACTTGATGGAGTCTGCAGTAGTCCACTCTAATTCTTCAGGATCTGTGTGGTTTTTGAAGAGGCCAAACTAGACTGATAAATGAAATTGAGAAAGGAACTGCCTGCATCCTTTAGGTCTTTCAGGGTGGCACTAATCTCTACTCCATTACCTGTAGAGTATGAATTGTTGTTAATTTACTCTCTTGGGTATGCTTATGGAGCATTTTCATAGGCTTCTACTTGACCTCCTCACTATGATAATTTTTACTCCACAGGTCAAAGAACAATGTGGGGGTTGTGGCAACTACCTATATGTCCATTCCATTATACATTCAGAGCCCCACAAAGTGACCACAGAATGATTCTGCGGACCCCTTGGACCCATTGTGAGCCAGACCTGAGCCAGAATTCCATTCATTACTGACCTTTATACTTCACTCCCTCAACAATTGGCCATAAGTCTTTAGGTATCAAGGTCATCTTGGACCCTGTATCCACCAGCCCTCAAAATATTTGAGTATTCCCCTTTTCCCAGTATACAGTTACCTGAGAAAATGGCCATAGGGGAAGAACTGGAAGAAATATTGCCATATATATTTGCCATGCTATTATTGCAGGGTACTTCTTCCTGAGGACCCAAACTTCCCTTCAATTAATGGCTTCTAAGTCTGAAAACTGTCTCAGGTCCAAAACCTGGGCAAAGAATTGTGGGTTTCCATCAGGGAAGTGGCTCTCAATTTCCTGATTATCCATCCTACTGGGATCTGCAGCTACCGGGGATTTAATTCCTTTCCTTTTTTAGCAAGCTCATGCTTCCCTATCCTGGTTAGGGTTGGCTTGATGCTAGCTATAGGTCTAGTAACTAGGAGGTGAAAGCAGATCCCAAGGGGAACAGGTGTGGTTTTGCAAAGCAAAGGTCTCTGCATTGCCTTCAGGTAAGACATGAAGTGCTTATCTCTAACAAAAAAGAAGCTACTTTCACAAGCCCAGAAGTTTCAGAGAGAGCTGGGCCCACTGACCCAGATATTTCCAGTTCAAGTTATTGTCTTATTTTTTTCCCAGCTTGGGCCTTGATATCACACATTTACTGGGGCTGAAAATTTAACCTTTTCTGGAGATGTGCTACTCTTAAAATTAAATCCTGGGTGTGTTTTCACATTTCTGCCTTCGGGCGGTAGGAGATAAGAGCCTGTCTAATCTCTGCTGATGAGGCCCACCTAACTTTCAAAGGCCAGCCTTTTTTGTCTTTCTCTTATACCTTAATGACTCTCAACCAACAGCCATCAGATTCCATCTGATCCTCCTTCTCATTAGTACTTTGCACCAGCCAGTTCATCCCAGTTCAGCAGTGCAAGCGTTAACAACTGAATGACTACTTCATCCTGAGGATTATCCACCATTGCCAGACAACTACAGTGACCAATCTCTAAAATTTCATTTTAAAATCAGCTTTCTTAGAGCATGTCCAGCACCAAATCTCTTCGGTCAAGTTCCCTGGAAAACAGATTCTGGAGGAGATTTGAAGATAGGAAGTTGATTGAAGTGGGCCCTTGGCATCCACACCTGTGGAGAAATGAAGAAAGTAGGCGTGTGCAGAGAGACAAATTAAATTTCAATGCAGTCACGCACACAAAAAGATTCAGCTTGCAACACTGGGAATCTCTGGAGCTGGGGTGGCCCTTCCTCAGAGCAGTAGGATTGAGACTATTCCCCTCCCTGAACCAGTCACTGTATGTAGCTGTCCCTGGGAAGGTGTTGTGATCTTGTGTGAGACAACTCTTTAACACGAAGGCAATTAATTCCCAGAGAAGGACTCGGTTTAGAACCCTCATCCTCCAATTTCCCCATTGACTGAGGGAATTAATGACTTAGTTCTGAAGAGGAAATCTGGGTAGTGCACCATAGTAACAACCATATAGCATAAACATACTACACATACATAACCCTGCAACACACACACACACACACATTTTAAAGAGAAGACTCAGGATAAGGTCAAGAAACAATGCTTCTTTTGATAGACACTTCTAAGAAATAGAAGGCACCCCACTGTTCAAAATGCTGAAGGCTGTTCTTTTACCATAAGAAAAGTGTCCATATGATTTCAATCAAGGACAAGGTCAAGGATTTAAATGCTCTTACCACAATGAACCCAAAATATAACATCTAACATAGATAAATGTAGGTTCAAAATATTTAATTGCACAAACATAGACTACAGGAGACCTGATATGACAACATTTCATGCAGAAAATATCCAGAAGGGTTAGTTGTTTCCAAGGTTAATATTTGTCAAGAGTATAAGGCAACTACCAAGAAAGAAAATGCATTCTTAGTCTCCATTAATAGAAATACGGTATCACTTGCAGATGCTACAATTCAGCCATAGACCTGAAAATGGACAACCACATCTGGAGAGTTATTCAATTCTGAGCCTCACATTTTACAAGACACAATTTAAAAGCCAGACTGAGTCCTGAGAATAGCAATCAGAAATCTGAAAATAATGCCTTACCCTCCCAGGCCAGAGGAGAAGTAAATTTCAAAACTGAGGCTGCCATTTCCTTTACCTCTCCCTTGAACGTCTACATTATCCATAAAACTCTTCCCATCTCAGCAAGAGGACAAGAATCCTGCTTCCATTATTCCACCTTGCCATGAAAACAGAAGCATGGATAAATAATATCTGAAAGATGAAATGGCATGAGGCTCATTAACAAACCAATACAGCTCAAATGTGTCTAGTCTCATATCTAGATAAGCTGATCCATATTCTTTTTCAAGAACTGCCCAATAAAGTGACTCATCTGTGTGAATTTAAATAAATAGTCATCTCCTTGGAGCCAGTTCCCACATCTGGGAATAAATACAGAAGTAGGGGCTAAATAGTTCCTCGGTTCCTTCCAGCCTAAATATCCTCCTAGCCCAAAGGAAGGAGGCACAGGAAGCATGTTTTTATTAAGAATGCCTTAAAAGTTATTAGTTATCCAAGAGAAGCAAACTTTTTTTTTTTTTGGTTGTACAAAGCAGTTGTGGAAGATACGTTTGTTGCTGAAACTTGTGACTTAGTAAAACACCTGGAAAAAAAGTAAAAGGTAACTCCCAGAAAGAAAAATACCTGAGGTAGTCAGAGATGTTTGGTTGTTTAGTTTTTTACTTGTTTTTATTTTTTCCTGTGAGTTTACAGAAAAGTTTCAAAAATCAACTACACAATGTTAAGTATACACGATTAGAGGAAGTAAGCTGATTTAGGAACTCTGTGCTTAAAAGAATAACTCCCTAAAAATGGTGCTTTAAAAAACGAACAAGCAAACAAAAACAGAATATTGGGGTTCGGAGGTGGTTTTTGGTAGAAATCATTGTAGAATATTTCTAACATAGGGACAGAATTGGCTGGGTCTTTTTTAAGGACATGATGTCATGTTACATCTATGTTTCAGAGGATTTGTGTGATATTTTAAAAATTTATCATCTTGTATTTGAATCAAAGTTCAATGGAAGTAATTAAAGTATATATTATAGGATATGATGTTATTAAAATTGTTGAAAATATAATCAAGGCCTTATCAAATAACTTTTCATCTGAATCCATAAACAGGGAAAAAAATGTATGTTTTGGTGTGTTTGTTTGCCATCCGGGAGCAGCATTATCCTTTAGCAGAGTGAAGAGCTGACTAGAAGGTACTTTGAAGGGTAACAAAAGGCACACCTGTCCTTAAACATTCACCTCACATCTAACACAGACCGGAAATATTTACATTTGCTGTTACTTTGGGTTCTCATACCCTGGATCACTGCTAAAATACAACATGCTCTCTGAAGGAACACCACCATCTAGTAAACTTATTTTGCATTGATTCAACAAATTAGTCATCTAAAATGCTAGCCACAAGCAGCTGTAAATCAGCTGCTAAAAAGCTAATGTCATTTTAATCTGCGTTCATAGAAATGTAATTACATAATTAAGAAAATAAAACCCCGGGAAGGCAAGTGTCAATATAATTTGGGGGAGGGGTGGAAGTAAAGAGGGGGAAAAAGAGAAAGGCCCGAAGGTAGAGACGTCCAGTTGGGAGGACCTAGCAAAGGAGCCGCAAATGGCAGAAAGGGGGAATTTCGCCAATAGATTCTGGGCCTTGGGGGCCGGAGGAGAAAGATGCCTGGCTTGAAGAGCAAATCCACATGGCTTCAAGGATGGGGCATCTGCTCAAATTTAAATGAAGAATAGCTAATGTTTGTGAGGTGCTATGCTATTAACAAAGCACTTTCATATGCATGAAGGTATTTAATCCACCGACCCTCTAAAATGGCTTCTTTCTATTACCCTCATTTTAAAGATGGAAACGGACACTGAGATGAATTTATTTGCCCTATTCACAGTAAGCCTGTTACCTCCAGTCTCACACATACTTCACACACAAAATGGACTCACCCAAAATAAATAGCACTGAACTACACCACACTTTATATATTTCAAAGTGCTTTCACATACAGCAATATTGATTGTACCTCATATTAATTGGGGAGATCAGAAATTATTATCTCCATTTTACAAATAAGGAAATTACGATCCAGAATGAACCAAAAGTCCTCAGGAAATCACTGATGTACCACTGAAAGCAAAGTCTCCCAAATGTGACTTTTCCTGTGCCACCACACTGGATCCCTGTCCTGGGGCATGGTTTTTGCAAAGCTGATCTCAGGACTAGGCCATGATAAATGAGACTTATAGAAAAGAAGACTGGAGGAGAAGGGAAAAGCTCCCAGGACACACAGAAATGGAATAGGATCTTATCATCACAGTTTCCAAACTGGTTTGGAAAAATCTACGAGTTAAAATACTAACAACAATAATAACAAAACAACAAGAATAAGCGCTTTAGAAAGGGAAAAAGGCCTCTAATAGAATCATCGCACTGCTCTTTGATAACTTCTGCCCACACCACCAAGAAATACAATATCAAAGGTCAACACATAGGAAGAATAAACCACAACAACTGCACAGGTAAGTGGCATCACGATCCCCCCTTGAGCTGCCAAAACAACTTGTCTCTTGTGGCTAAAGCTGCATTGGAGGTGGGGGAAGCATCTTGATACCACAGATGGGAGAAAGGTTTTTACCAACTAAGCTCACTATATGTATGCGATCAACAACCAGAAGGGATTTTACTTTTATAGGACAATGGGTAACTATTCTCAGAAAAACTGAGTAACATTTGAATAGGATTTCATTTATTATAGCTGACATGTTTTCTTTTTTGAGCTCCCTGTCTTGCCCTATTTTATGTTCAGTAACAGATGAAAATGTATTTGTGAAAAGTCCTAAGTGATACTGATATGATACTTTGCTAATACTATTCTACAAGAAGACTGCTTATGTCATGCTGCAGTTGGCTTGCTGATTTTAAAAACTGCAAAATAAAGATCTGAGAAATAATTAGCTCAGCAATTCCTGACCTGAATTTAGTAATGCAGTCTTTCTATCCCTTTGCACCAGGATATCTGCAATTATCCCAAAGTCTGTCATGGAATTTTTCCAAAAATCTCAAAATAGATCAAGGAAAAAAGTCACAAAACTTTTAGGAGATAAGATGGCAAAAGAGTGTCACAAAATCAAATTATAGGTAATGCAAGTCTGTGGGCTCTAAAGAAGTCTTGAGATTATTGAATTAGACCCGTGGTTCTCAACCTTGGCTGAACTTTAGACTCCCCCAGGATCTTCTGAAAATCCTAGTGTCCAGGCTGCACCCTAGACCAGTTACATCAGAATCTCTGGAATTAAGATGCAAGTATGACATTTTTTCAGGATCCCCAGGAGATTCCAATGCACAGCCAAGGTTGAGAACCACTGGAATAGACAGACACATTAAAAGATCACATCCTGCCAGGCACGTTGGCTCACACCTGTAGTTCCATCTACTTGGGAGGCTGAGGTGGGAGGATCCTTTGAGTCCAGGCATTTGAATCCAGCCTGAGCAACATAGTGAGAACTTGTCTCTTAAAAAACAAAAGACCAAATCCTTAAAATGGATGTATTTTCTGTTAGGCTTAAGGGGGGAAAAATGAGACATGAAATGAGAGCATGGGCTACAGGAGTCCGGATGCTGGCTGAATCACCTTCTAATTGTATGTCTAGAGCAAGGTCTTCAATTCTCCGAGTCTCCAGACTACTTCGGAGAGCTGACAGAGGACATGTAAAAGCACCTAGGCCACTGCCTGGCACATAAGAGCACTGAAGAAATACCCCTTCCCTCCTCTCCTATTCCCCCACATGTTTGAGGCAAGGGCTGCTTCCTAACCAAATGGATCAGAGAATAATGGACCCAATCACATGGCACACTTGTTCCCAAAGTGTTTAGCCATTCTTTCACCAACAATGGAACAGTCATATCCACACCAAAAGTCTCCAATTCACTAATGACTTCCACACTGAAAGCTAATCTGAAAATTTGTTGTTTGAAACAAAAATGAGATACAATTTTTTGCCAATTGGCTAAGACAAAAGATTGATAATCACCAGTGTTGGCAAGGATTTGGGGAAACAAGGTTTTACAAATTAGGTACAATCTTTTTTTGGAGAGTATTTTGGCAGTATCTACCAAAAATTTAAATGTACACACTATTCCATACTACTAGTCTATTCCTAGGCACCTAACCTAGACTTATACCTCCTACACATTTACTCAAGGGCTATTGTTCTGTTTTCTTTTCTTTTCTTTTCTTTTTCAAGGCACTTATCACTTTCCAAAATTTTTTTTTTAGTATTTTATTATTATTATTTCAAAATATTACAGAGGTACCAATATTTTTGGTTAATCAATTTTTTAATGCTTGAGTCAGAGTTATAAGTGTGCCCATCATCCAGATAATGTTCATTGTACCCGTTAGGTAGGTTTTTACCCATCCCTTCCTCCTCCCTCCTCCCTGCTTGATTTCCACTGAGTTTTACTTCCTTCTGTGCACATGTGTGCTCATCAGTTAGTACCAACTTAATAGTGAGTACACGTGGTATTTGTTTTTCCATTCTTGAGTTACTTCACTTAGAGTGATGGTCTCCAGTTCCATCCAAATTGTTGCAAAAGGCCTTGATTCACCCTTCTTCATGGCGGAATAGTATTCCATAGTATACATATACCACATTTTGTTAATCCACTCGTGAATTGATGGGCACTTGTTTTTATTCCACATCATTGCAATTGTGAATGGTGCCGCAATAAACATTGGAGTGCAGGTGTCTTTTTCATAAAATGACTTCTTTTCCTTTGGGTAAATACACTCTCTGAAATTCTTTCATTGTTAATCATCCACCTTCAACACTAGAAGATAAACCCTGTGGGAAAAGTCTCTTCAGTCTAGCTCACCAGGTGAGAAGAGCTGGGCTTGCCAACGGGGCCCACGTGATGGTCACATTTGCTGCCCAAAATGTCATGTTGCTTGAAATGTATACTTCTTAGGTTTCTTATGGACTATCTCCATCAATTCATGCATGGCCCTCTTTATTTTATTTTATTTATTTTATTTTAAATAATGTATAAACAGCCATGTACACACCATCTAACCCAAACAATGATATTAACAATAGCTTACATCTACTCACATGTTGTTCATGCTGTGCTCCGTGCACCCTCTATCATCACCACCTCAGAGGTAAGCACTATCCCAAACTTTGTGTTTATTATTTCTTTGTTTTTGTTTTTGTTTTTGTTTTTCAGAGACAGAGTCTTGTTGGGTTGCCCAGGCTGCAGTACAGTGGCACGGTCATAGTTCACTGCAGTCTTGAATTCCTAGGATCAGCCTCCCGAGTAGCTAGGACTACAAGCACACATTATCATGCCTAGATATTTTTTTTTACTTTTTGTAGAAATGAGATCTCTCTATTTCACGCAGGCTGGTCTTAAACTCCTGGCCTCAAGTGATCCTCCTGCCTCGGCCTCCCAAAATACTGGGATTACAGGCCCAGACCTTTGATTGTTTTTGAATGTTCCAAAAATGGCATTGTATTGTGTATAATTTTCTGAGATTTTAGTTTTTCACTCCACACTTTGTGACAAGGATTCATCTGGTTGTTGTGTGTATCTGTACTTTCATTCATTGCAGAATGAATTAGCCATAATGTATTTAACCATTCTCCTATAGTCAACATTTTGTTTCCAATTCGAGGCTACTAAGAACAGTGGTACTATGAACACTCTTCCTGACATTTTTATAGCACAGGAGTGGTCGATTTCTGGCAGGAAATCTGGCTGCCATCACAATAACCCTATCACCCACAAGAGTCATTGATGGGCTTCCCTAAGAGGCTTAATTTGTCTCCTCTTTCTCTCCCCCACCCAGCCCAATTCAAGGTACCCTTCAGGGAACCCATATAAGAGGCAAGCACTCCTTTAAAAGATGGAACTCAACAGCAAACATTTATTGGCAAGTTATGCCAGTTAGGCCCGTTTTAGGACCATTTCAACTATGATCTCCAACCCTAGGCTGGCTCCTTACCTTGCCTACCTTCTGCCAGAATTTTAAAGATATTTTAATTTGAAAGACAAATTTCTGAACAGTTTGATTTCGGTACTTTATTATCAGAAAAAAAAATAAACCTCAAAGAGAATTTTAGCTCCTGATCTAAACTGATATTAACTCCCACCAATACCCTTGTTTAGCTCATACTTGACATCTAATGTCACAAAATCCGAAAGTCTCCTTGATTGCCACACACACACACACAAACACACACACACACAAATAGTCCGAATGAGAAATCAAATATAATAGCTACATAGAACCTGTGCTGTTTCCTCTCGCCAAGCACACATAAAGCTGTAGCGGCAATTTAGGAAAAGAAGAAAAACAAGATAACCTATACATTGTCTTGCAATGATTTTTTAAAGTTAATTTAGAATACGGTCCAAAATGTTTGTAATGCCTGTGTAAATATTGTCTTTGTCTCACCAGTATTTTAAGATTTATTCTGTGTTCCCATTGTTCAAAGAACTCAAATTACATAAATCATTTCTTTTTAATTAAGTTTTTTAAAGTTGCTGCTTCCTCCCAGGAAAAAAGAAACAACAACTTTCAGGACTAAAAATAGCCTGTAGATAACCACATGCCCCACTCTCTCTGCCTTTCTGTGCAGATTAAAGAAGTTAGGAGGGAAAAGGCCTCTTTGCTAAAACCCTCACCCTAATTTCTCAGCCAGTCCTACTACTCCACCCCAGCCTAAGTCCTGGGGGTTCAGGAGTGACCCCTACTTCCCAGCCAGCACCTCCGCACACTCAGCCCTCGCCCTTCAGTCTCCCTTGTCTTTCGGTTCGCTCCTATAGGCTCTCCCCTTCCTGCAGCTGCAACAAGGCCACCTTCAACCCCAGCAGGGACTGGCGCACCCAACAACCCCTTTCTAAGCTTACTTCTGAGGAATTGGTCCCCCAAACAGCTTAATAAAATCATGTCTATTCTTCCTCCCCCTCTTCCTAACCACCACGGCCAGTGCCATTCTCTCCGTAGACCTCTTCACGGATGATTGAGATGATCACCATGAACTTCCTCTACACCTCACCACACACCCCCACCCCAACCCACGCTTTTATCTATTTTAATCTGCACCCTTCAGCGCCAGCTTCCTCTCATTCCAGAGGAAGTGACCTCCCTCTTCTGGTTTCTGGCTAATTCTTTCACCTGTGCTGGCAAATTCCGTCCCCTCCCACATAGTGCAGAATTCTTTCTCTCTAGTTTGGCTACTTCCCCGCACATCCAAGTGGTTCACTTCTTAAAATCAACAAACAAAACTTCACCATTTCTATTCCTCTCTTTCCCCCTCACAGCCGAGATCCCTGGAAGAACAAAGAACAATTCAACCTCATGTCCACTTCTTACCTCCTGTGCACTCTTCCACGGACTGCAATCTGGAGTCCAGCCCTACCACTCCAGACTCAAGGGATTCTGGCAAACTGTGACACTATCCCCCACCATCCCAGTTGCTAAATCTAATGCCTCTTTTTTTTTTCCCAGTGCAAACCTTAGCTGACCTCCCTGTGGCAATTGACATTAACTACTCCCTTCCTCTTAAAATTTTCTCCTCTCTTGAATCTCCTCCTAACACATAGAACCATCTTTTTTCCTCATCCACTTTTTTTGTTTCTTTTTCTGTTGTCTACCTCTTAAAATATTCCGTATGGTTCTAACCTTGGTCCTCTACTCATTACTCTGAGCACATTTTCCATAGAAAGTACCACCTTCCCAGCATCCATTCTAGAACCCTGACCTCCCCTGAGCTATAAGACCCAGAGAGCCAGCTGTCTCCAGGCATCTCCCTGTGCATCTCAAGTGTAACAGGTCCCAGACTGAGTTCACAATTCCCCTAATTCCCATATCCGCACCAGAAGCTCTGGACTTTCTTCCTGTTTTCTCTTTCTAAGTGAATGAGATCCCACCATCTACCTGGTAGGATCCGTAGGAGTATGGCAGCTCTCTCCCGCTGCCTTGTCTCTGCATTCACGCAGTCCCTGAGGCTTGTCCAATCTACCTCCTTAACATCATTGCCACCTATTCCCCCTTCTCCATTCCCATTGCATTTGCCTTAACTCAGATCCTTTTATCATTAAAATTAATAAGAAGTACATGTACTCAAGTACTATATGATAGGAACATAATATACACAATTCTCACAACCCTCTTAGCAAAGCACAGAGAATCCTCTGGGATGTCACCTCTGCCTGCTTCCTCATCAGCCACGCCCTATTGCCCACCCTAACTCCATGTATCTCCATGCTCTGGGCTTTGATCTTACATCAAGGATGGACTGAGAGATCCTACTGAGAGTGTGGTGTGCATTCTTCTCCGCCCCTTGTTTCACGCCTTCACTGGATACCTAATTTGCTGTTTGGGAACTATGCCTTATTGCTATTTTCAGAAGGTACTTTGTCTAAAGGAAAAAAGGACTCGTGGCAACATTGCTTGGCCAAAGCCATGCAGCTCATGAAAGGATTCACTGTTGACATGGAGCATCAGAAATGGTGAAGTTCTAACATACTTCGAACATGTCTACTCTGTCAGAGAAAAAAAAAAAAGAAGGAGGAGATTTGAGACAATCTTTTGAGGTCATTTATGGTGAGTTAGAGGAAGGACTCCAACGACTAAAGATTACATCTCAGCGATTCTTACCCATAGCCCCTCACCATCCTACAACTCAGGTCAAAGCTGCCGGTGATGTTGATTATTACTATTGCCATTATTTTATGTAAATCTATTCAGCTGTGCAAGTTAGAAACTTAAGATGCATCCTTGACATTTCCCTTTCTGCCCCCTTAACCTATCATAATGTCCTATTTTGCATCCAAAATTATCCCTTAAAGCCACCCACTTCTGGTTATCTCTGGCATCACTCTCCTCATTGAAGCCCTCATTACCTTTTAGCTAGATGACAATGATAGTCTCTTAACTGGTCCACAGAGTTCATGCTGGCCTCTTTTCAGCCATTTGCCCATATTGGTGCCAGTTATCTTTGCAAAACACAAATATGATTATATGATCATATCACCACTCCACCTCCATCCCCACATGGTTAAAACCTTTCAGTGTCTTTACTTTTACAACAAAGCCAACATTCTTAAATATTCCCAGCATGTAGAATGATATTTGACATGTGGTGACACTCAATAAATATTGATTAAACAAATGAAAGATTATGATCTGCATCTGCTTCTCTAACCAAGAATTCCAGCCATCTTGACCTTGGCTATGCACATGCAAGAATGTTTGTTTTGAGAAAATTGTAACGTTTTAAACATCAACACATGTAGTTTGTCAATATGCCTGACATTCCCAGAAAAAACTCAAACCATTAGGTTATACTTTTATTTTTCAAACAGAGGGATCTTACTCTATCATCCAGGCTAGAGTTCACTGGCATGATCACAGCTCACTGTAGCCTTGAACTCCTGCGCTCAAGCCATCCTCCTGCCTCTTCTCGAGTAGCTGGGGCTGCAGGGCATGCTCCACCATGCACAGCTAATTTTTTTAATTTTTTGCAGAAACAGGGTGTTGTTATGTTGCCCAGGCTTGTCTCAAACTTCTGGCTTTAAGCGATCCTCCCGCCTCAGCCTGCCAAAGTGCTAGAATTACAAGCATGAGCCACTGCACCCAGCCATTGGGTTATACATTTTTTAAAATACTGATGCTAATATGTTTCCTTAGGAACCATGTCTTATTACTCTTTTCATAAAATGATTTATTAAAAGAAAAAGATGTTTCTTGCCACATTGCAGGCCAGAGGCAGGACCATCGCTGCCCTTATGAGGATGGATTATCAGAAATGGAGAAGTCTTAGCACACTTAGGGCATGTCTTTCTTCCCCGAAGTGGAGATTTGATGTAGTCATTTTAAATTTTTGGATAATTTATGGTGGGGTCGAGATGGAGTATGGAGTCCACTTTGGTTAAATACTAAGCCAGCGTTGTTCTCACTCCCACCCAACCACTTAGGTGCAGAGTTAGTAATACTTGATTCATGGCACTCTAGCCTAATAGGCTGGTGCTAGGTCCCTCCCTTGCTCTATTTATTTCTTTTATTCAAGATCCCCTCACCTATTCTCCTCCCTACCGTAAGTGCTCACCCTGATACGTTTACTATATATATTAACTATGTATATATCCTTAGAAAATACAGTGGCCTACAAGACTACAGTCTTGTAGTGATCTGGTGCCCCTCTGACTTCATCTCCTCCCACTCTCCCATCTCATTCTACCTTAGCCACAGTGGCCTCCTAGCTATTTCTTGAACTTACTAAGCATACCTCACGGCCTTTGTACTTGCTATTTTTTCTGCCTGAAGTACCTGTTGCTCAGATATTCACATGGCTCACTCACTTCATCTCTTTGTTCAAATGTCACTTTATTTTAAAAAAGGGGATGAGAAGGAACCTTCCAGATCATCCTATTTTTAAAAGTAACCTCCCCTTGTCACTTTCTGTCTTTATATTGTGCTTTATTTTTCTCAGATTCAGTTATTGCCAGCTGAGATAATTTTTATACCTATCTTTTTTTGTTCTATCTCTCCTCACTAAAATGAGAAGCAACAGGGCACCATGGTTAAAAGCCAGACCCCAGAGTTTGACTTACTAGGCTTGAATTCTCACTCTGATATTTATTGTGTGACCTTCGGCAGGTAACCCCGTGCCTCAGTTTCCTCAACTCTAAAATGGAAATGATAATCATATCTACCTCATAGGATCACAACTTTACCTGGCATACAGTCCACACTAAGTATTACCTGCTGTTATTATTATATTTATTTCAAGTATTAGAATTAAGCTTCATGAAAGCAAGAACTGAGTTTACTTTGTATCACCAGTGCCTGGACAGTGTCTACCAATAGGCGCTGAATACCTATTAAATGAATGCTACTTTGCATATGCATAATTTTTCAAAGAAAAAAATTTAAGTATAACGGACAGAAAAATGCACAAGTCATAATTTGTACTGCTCAGTGGATTTTCACAAAATAAGTCCATGTAATCACCAGCCATATTAATAAATGAAACATTATCAGGCTACCAGAAGGACCCTCCCAGTAACTACAACTCTCTTCCTAAAGGTAACCACTATCTTGACTTTTATTACTGTAGATCAATTTTACCTATTTTTGAAATTCATATAAATTGAATCATGTATACTCTTTAGTAACTGATTTCTTTGATCAGTGTGGCACACAGCAGTAATTCATTCATTCTCATTGCTGTATAGTATTCCAGGGAATACTGCATTCCAGTACAGTATTGCAGTATAGTATTCCAGTGTGTGACTACACTACCATTCATTTATCCATTTTTCTGGTTCATGGGCACTTGGGTGGGTGAACTCTTATGAATGGTACCACTATAAACACTCTCGTCTATGTCTTCAGTGCACATAGACATGCATGTGTATATGCTTAGAAGATGAATTGTTAGGAAGTAGGATGTGCTTTTGTCTAGCTTTGCTGCTTGTCTCAGTCCCCTCAGGTCGCTATAACAAAAACACCATTAACCGAGTAGCTGATATTTATTTATTTATCCAAAATTTCTGAATCTTAACTGAGTAGCTTATAAACAGAGATTTATTTTTCACAGTTCTGGATGCTGGGCAGTCCAAGATCAGGACACTGGCAGATTCAGTATCTCGTGACCTTCTAGCTATGTACTCACATGGTAGAAGGGGCAAGGGAGCTCTCTGGGGCCTCTTTTACAAGGATATTAATCCCATTCATGAGGGCTCCACCCTTCTAACCCAAAGGCCCAACTTCCTAATACCATCGCCTTAGGGGTCAGGTTTCAGCACGTGAATGGGGGTCAAACCAGAGCTGCTCAACAACTTTCCCAAGTGGTTGCACCAACTTACACTCCCATCAGCAGCACGTGAAAGTCCCAGTGTACATGTGTTTTATGCAAGATAAATATCATATTTGATTTTTTCCTTTCCCACTGTTTTCACTGACTACTGTGTTTTAAAGATCTGTCTATATTGCTGGGCATTTATTTCTCCGAACTACTGCATAGTATTTGACAGTATGTTTTTATCAATTGAAGTCTTTTTCTAATTTTTTTAAATGGTGCTTATCAGTGAAGTAGGGTTTTTGTTTGCCTTCCCTGTATCATTCCCGTCTTCTTCCATCCCACCAGAACTACCTGTCCTCATCCACAAGGACAAGTGCTCCAGTCCCAGCCCCCAAAGGTGACTCTTAGGTCATGTAAACCAATCATAATACTTTAATTTCCTTTATGACCCTGCTCTGGCCAATGAGACTTGAAGAGAAGTCTGCGCAGGATGGGACGGCAGGGAGGTTGCTTCTGAAAAGATTTCTTAGCTCTTCTACAGAGAAACAAGGAAGAAATCCTCTTTTCTTACCTTTGGATATTAGTTCTTGTGATATCAGCAACTGTTACAGCCACCTTGTGACCAGGAAGTTAGATGAAAGGTGAGAAAACTCTGGGTCCCTCAGGACAACACTACACCAGGATCTTCCCTACCTGAAGACTTGTTAGATGAAAAAATAGTTTTAGTTGGATTTTCTTATTTGCAACCAAAATGAATCCCATTATAATAATGAAAACAAATGCATTGGTTTGTTTTTTTAAAAGCTATTTTCTATTTTAAATGGATTCATAGAACACTATTTTTCAGTCCCTTTATTTTAAATAATTTCAACTTGATGCCCTTTATTGACTATGAGGTTAATTTTGTTTTATTAACAAATGGATGTCTCTTTCAACATACTGCTCAGCATTGTGCAATTTGTTCATTTATAATTTTAGAAGAATATAGTTCATTTTGAACAAATATCATCTGCCAGCTAAAGGATGTCATGATACATTTTAAATTAGTGGTTTTAATTTTGTGTCTTAGAAAACGTATGGGAAGCCAAAATTTTCAAATAGACTAGCAGCCATGTCTTCTATAATAAACATATTTTATAAATTTTTAGACTTTTATTCATTTTAATTTTTCAGTAGGTAATACATACATTGATATAAAATACATACTCAGCATTGTCACTTCCATGGATTTCTGATTTATTTACCAGTCTTTTACAGACTAATATTTCAGTATTTCATCTTCACATAGTATAAAATAATGTAATTACATTTGACAGAACACCCAATCTGTGTTAGGCGCTGAGGCTGGACCTTTGCAAGCATTATTTCATTTTACTCCTATGAGCTACTTTTGTTCTAATTTTTAACAGGATGAAACTGAGGCTCGGAGAGGTTGAATAACTGTCTCTAGGTTACATAGCAAGTGAAAAGCAGGGCTGGAATTGAATCCAGACTTATTAGATTACAAAACACACACTCTTAGTCACTTTGTCATATGGCTCCTCTAATTTTTTACTATGATAATGATATGCATATTTAAGACTAGATGGGAGACTCCATGAAAAAGGTTTAGCCTTTTAAAGTAAGCGGAAATAATAATAATTATTCATATCTAACATTTAATGGACATTTACTGTGTGCTATGCAATCATTCTAAATGATTTAAGCATATTAGCCAATTTATTCTTTGCAAGTTAATCTTTAGATAAATAATGGATTATTTGGGAACAAACAGCAGCCTCAGAAAGAGCAGCAATCTTAAAATAAATTAATATTCTGATCATATTTAACATAGAAATAAACTGAAGGACAATTCATTGTTTTGTTCTATCATTTGGGAACTTTTTCCATGTAAGAGACCAAAAAATATCAAATCAATCTGACTCAAGCCAAAAAAAAAGGACTTTTGGCTTGTGTAATTGAGAATTCTCCAGAGGCAGAGCTCTTCCAAGCAGGGATGGATTATGGGCTCCATAACATCCCACAACTTGTTTTTTCCAAATTTTGGCTCTATCTCATCCAGTTACCCCATTCTGTTGGCTTTTTTCTCAGACTCCTTTTGATGGTTCCTGGCACCTCTGAGTTCTCTCCTCCTGATGGCAAGATCAGAGGTAGCAGCTCCCACCTCTCATATACCCAAGTTCAAGGCCAGAGGGACTTTTCCAGCAGACCTAGAATTCCTTGATTGCCTTGGCTTTAGTCACTACTCAACCCTGAAAATATCCTGCATCAAAGGAGAGGCAATTCCCCAATTCCAGCGAGGAAGATAAATTCACTGATTGCCTTAGGCTTAGCCACTGGCTCTAACTCTGAAACCAGGGTGAGGCTCGGCCATATGAACTGGGAATAGGGGGTAGAACAGGTGGATCCCTAGAAGAAAATCAGCGGAATCGGTACTGTTAAGACGGGTCCCCAATGAACCACACCTCCTACTATTCATGCCCTTTGTAGTCCCCTACCCTCAAATTTGGGCTGGCCATATGACTATTTTTTTAAAAAGATCTTATTTTTCAGAACAGTTTTCGATTTACAGAAAAAATGACACCATAGTACAGAGAGTTCCTATGTACTCCCTTACTCAATTTCTCTTATAATTAACATCTCTCATTTGTGTGGTACATTTGTTATAATTAGTAAACGCATATTAATGCATTAACTATAGTCCATAGTAGTTCAATCAGAGATACTGAGTTTTTGCCTGATATTGTTTTCGGCTCCAGGAGTCCACAGTACATTTACCTGCCATGTCTTCTTGGACTCCTCTTGGCTGTGACAATTTCTCAGATTTTCCTTGTTTTTGATGACCTTGACAATTTTGAGGAGTACTGGTCAACTACTTTGTTGAACGTCCCTCTGCTAGAACTTGTCTGATGTTTTTCTCATGATTAGACTGGGGTTATGGGTTTTTCGCAGGAAAGCCACGGAAGCAAAGTACCATTTTCATGATATCATCGTATCAAGGATACATACTGTCAACATGATTTATCACTGTTGATATTGACCTTGGTCACATGGCTGAGGTACTCTTCCCCGCCCCCTTCCACACTGTAGTCTCCAGAAGGAAGTTACTATGAGCAGCCCATACTTAAGGAGTGGGGATTTATGATTCCTCTCCTTGAAGGTGGGGTATCCACATAAATTATTTAAATTCTTCAAGGGATATTTGTTGATTCTCATTTATTTATTTGATCATTTATTTATATCAACATGAATACATAGATCCCTATTTTATACTTTGGGTTATAATCTAATCCTATTTTATTTTCTAGTTGCTCACATTGTTCCAGCTTTGGCCATTAGGAGCTCTTTCAATTGGCTCCTGTACATAACTAGCTTTTTGACCAATGGAATGCAGCAAAAGTGATGATGCATGCCCTCCCAAGCTAAGTCACTAAAAGCCTTGAAGCTTCTGCCAAGGTCTCTTGAACCCTACTCTGGAGGAAAGAGCCCCTATGTAAGAACTTTAAGTACCTGTAGTCAGACCATGAGGAACCCAGGATAGCCGTATGAAGAGGTTATGTGGACAGAGAAAGATAAAGATATCAGCCCCTATCTCTTCCAGGCATTCCAGAGGAGGAGCTAAAGACATGAGTCAGGAAGTCATCTTAGATATCCAACCCAGTCAAGCCTTCAGATTACTCTAGCACCGGCCACCATCTGACTGTCACCACGTGAGAGGTCCCAAGCAAGAACATCAATCTGAGGTCAGCTCAGTCAATCTATAGAACTATGAGCAATAGCAATAAATTGTTTTAAGCCACCAAATTTTGGGGGCTTTGTGATATAGCAAAAGATAACTGAAACAGATGCAAAAATCTACTAGATAAGATATTAACCCTCAACCTAGCACAAGTTTTATTAGACACATAAAATGTTGGCTTTCTTGTTTCATTGTCCAGAAGGAATCATTTATCCAGACACACATGACAGAATGTTAATGAACCTTTTTCTTCTCAAATAAAGTTATTTAATATCTGAAGCTTTCGAGGTGACATTCTGATTAGGAACATTGTTCCACACAGATAGTTAGGCTTTCTAAAGACACTAATGTCAGTTCAAAACCAGAAATATTTGTCTTGAGTAATTCTGCTGCCTACCTAGCAATCAGTCATAGCGAAGTAGACTTTTGAATAGAATTTTCAGGCAGCAGAATCTTTTAAGAATCCAGAAACCCGAAACGTTTTCCAGCATCATGGTAGTAAATGTATTTCTACACCTGAGCCAATCTAAACTTCTACTGGCACCTTTACAGGGGTTTGGGGAACACAGGTCTCCATTCTACAGAGGGGAGAACTCATTGCTTTTCTACGTGCATTGTACATTTCTGGAGTTAACAGGGGGTGTGGGGAAGAGGGGAGGTGGGGAAAGAAGCCAAAATACACCTCAAGAAGAGATAAGATTATTAGTGTCAAGATTAGATTACTAGATTCAAGGAGGCCATGTCACATCTATTTTTTTCTACAAAGGAAGGTACACTGGGTTTCTATTTTATTCTTGTTCCCCGTCCTCTCTTTGTTCATATTTCCTGACTCTCATTGAGAATAGTTTGCTCTCAGACGTTTTATTTACAAATATATTTAACTTTCATTAATACACATCCATTTTATCTAGAATTTGCAATAGTTTCACTTGGGTTGAGTTTAAGTTTATCTTGGGATAATGAACAAAGTATTTGCCTAACAAATTAATAGAACAAACAAAAGTAAGAAGAGTTTATTTCAAAATAGTTAAGATCAAAATATTTGTATGGTCTTCAACATTAATTGTGTCCATACAAACATGTATTGCTAATCTGCAAGCAAGTCTTACCTATTCACTAGAGATTCAACTTGAAAACACTTATTAATTAGTTCAAGTTGCCAAAGCAATAAAAAGATATTTCTTTTTAAATATTCACTAAGCAGTGCCAGTAGAGCCTAGTGAAAGAGCTTCCTTGAAGCCAGAGATAGGGCCCTAGCATTGAAAACATGTAGACCGGACCTCAGGAGGATTCGATAAATGTTTACTGAATTAATGAAGCAATGATTCAGACTTCAATGATTTAAGTTTAGCGATTTGTGTAATATAGAGGTTTCAAATGGCAATTCATAGACCAAACTCAGTCCACAGTCTTGTGTGGTTTGGATTGCATATTGTTATATTTGTTTTATTTCATTAAAAAGACTACTAAATTTTTTTGGTTCAAAATGTTTTAAAAGAAGGTATTACTGTACAGTAAAAAGTCTCACTCCCATCCCTGTGTCTTTTCTCCCCATTTCCCCACAACTTCTCTCAAGGTAATCCTTTTAATTGGTTTCTTGTGTATTCTCCTAGAGTCTCTTCAGGAAAATTCCAAGAAAATAATGCACTGATAGTCTTATTTTCACCCTTTTTACACAAAGGTAGAATATTATACACCTGTCTTTTTATCTTGCTTTTTTCACCGGAAATATACTTGGATGTTAGAGAAGATACTTCTCTATCTTCTTAAACCAGCCAGTTTCAGTCTTTGCATTTCATGCCCATCGATGGCAGGCTAGTTCCAGCTAAAGTAATACCATCAAAGGCAGCGTTGGAGAAAAGAGATGTTTTGCCTTGTTCATCACACCAAAGCAGCTGAGCAGGACTGGGGATGCCACTGCATAGTGGGATGTCTTAAACACAGAGCGCACATGCTACATACTAGTTACACTGAATGAATTGCAAATATAGCATCCGCAAGTTGTTAACTTGCCCCTCCCCCACTTTACATACACACACACACACACACACACACACACATGCACATGTGTGCATACATGCAGACCTGGAGCTGATAAATCGGTAACAGGCCACAATTTCTAAGTGACATAATCTTACACCCCTTTCCTTTTTCTCCAGCACCCAACCCCTTCCACCTTCAGCCCACCCCAACTCCCCCCATTCCACCTTCCAGAGATAAATTCACCAGGACTTGCCTAATTACAAGAATATCAGGAGCCCTTGTTAAAAGTACTGATTCCGAGCCCCATCCCTTGGAGATTCTAATCTAGGTCTGAATCTCTGCTTTTGGGATCAGGCAGGTTTGGAAAAACTATTTTAAGATGTTGCTAAATACATTTAAATAAATGTATTGAAATAGTTCTCTGAGGGAGAGGTCATTATAATTAGATACTGAGTACCTTATTATGATGTATTTTCCTGTGGTTATTTTTCTTTTTACTATCTTAATCATTAAAAAAAATGTTTAATTAACATAAAATTTTATGTATTTACTGTGGACAGCATATTGTTTTGAAGTATATACACATTGTGGAATGACTAAAACTAGCTCATTAACATATGCATTACCTCACATAGTTATCATTTTTTATGGTGAGAACACTTTACATTCACTCTCTTGGCATTTTTCAAGAGTACAACTTATTGTTGACTATATATTTCTTGAACTTATTCCTTCTATCTAACTGAAATTTTGTATCCTTTAGCCAACATCTCCCCAACACTGCCCCCACCCCCCACAACCACCCAAGCCCCTGGTAACCACCCATCTACTCTCTAATTCTATGAGATCAACTTTTTTAGATTCTACATATAATTGAGATCATGTGGCATTTGTCTTTCTGTGTCTGGATTAATTCAATTAACTTAATATCCTCAAGGTTCATTCATATTGTTGCAAATGACAGGATTTCCTTCTTTTTTATGGCCGAATAGTATTTCGTTGTCTATATATACCACATTTTCTTTATGCATTCATCCACTGATGGACACTTAGGCTGATTCCATATCTTGGCTATTGTGAATAGTGCTACAATAAATATGGGACTGCAGATAACACATATATAAAATCATGTCTTCTGCAAACAGGGATAATTCAACTTCTTCCTTTCCAATTTGGGGGCCTTTTATTTCTTTCTCTTGCCTAATTTGCTCTGGCTAGGACCTCCAGTACTCTATTACATTCTAGTGGCTATTTTAAAGAAATCCTCTTTTAAAGAGGTGATATCCAAAGTTTTTCACAATTATAAACATATAGGATATTAATGCTAGCATATTGGAAGAGGCCACTCTCAGCCAGGGGGAAAAGACCAAGGGGCTTTGGAGGGATGGCAAAGTGAAAGAAAGATGGTATTTCATAATACAATGTTTGGGAAATTCTGCTTGTGTATCTTGAGGGAAAGGAGAAAGGAAACTATTAATAGCATTTGTTTAGCTCTTATATGTCTGGCACTGTACTTAAACTAAGGCTTTTATCTTATATCACATCTATTAAGTATAGATGAGTATGTATTAATTTCTCTGCTTTAAAGAAAACAAACTGAGAAGTCAGATTTAGATCAAACTTCTTCCAAGGGTAGTTAGGAGTTAGGATTTGAACCAATGTTTCTGTCTTCCAAGTCCAACATTTTTTTACCATAGCCTCAAACAGTAGCCAATACATATCTCAAAGACAAAGAAATATTCAAGGACTCAAATGACACAACTTCTCCTGTGTGCATTTTGGCTTCAACTCTAGTTGCTGAGTGCTCTGAACACTCATTCGTGGTAGCCAGTCTGTAAGCTGACTCCCAGTGACCCTCCCTCCTGGTGTTCATGCCCTGGTATTCCTCCTCCCACATTGTATCAGGATTGGTCTGTATAACGAATAAAATGCAGCAGAAGTAATGGTATGTGATTTCAAAGGCTAGGTCACTCACTCTGAGGGAAACCACTAACCATATGCTAAGGACACTTGAGCAGCCCCATGGAGAGGACCACATGGTAAGAAATTTACCAACAGTCTCGTGAACAAGCCATATTGGAAGCAGTTCCTTCAGCTCCAGTCAAACCTTCAGATGACTGTAGTCCCAGTTGAAATCTTGATTGCAACCTCATGAAACATTCTGAGTCAGAGTCTGCCGGCTAATCTGCACCCAAATACCCAAACCATAGAAACTGTAAGACAATGCATAGTTGTTCTAGCCACATACTGTTGTAATGATCTGTTACATATCAATATATAACTAGTATAGGTTTCTATCATACAGATGAAAAAAACAAAAAAACAGTAGACATCTGTCTCTATTGTGATCTATATTGATATAGACCACAGGCACTTGAGGGAGGAAAGCAAGGTTTTCATTACGCTTTTCAAACATTATTAAATTTTTACGTTATTTATTAAAAACTAGCACTGAAAATAGAACACAAATAGCAGGTCAAAGTCACTTCAACTACAAAGTGAAGAAATGTATCCTTAAGAATTTGATGTTTGAACTAGTATGACTGAGAAATGAAACAATTTACCAAGTGGGCAGAAGTGGATTTTATAAATTGAGCTCAGTGCTGTTGCCAGACTCTGACGCGCAGCATCAGATGACAAACTACTTCCACAGGCTAAAGATGAAGCACCTGTTTGTTCATTGGTCTATCGAATGGAAAACAAGGACCATCTGTTAGTTACTGCCAGAAGACCTGGAGAGAGAGCAAATAAATGGAACTGAACTTTCCTCTGTCCAAGGTAGATTCTTTTTCTTTCCCTCTTTTTTTTTTTTTCTGAGGGGGGGGCGTCTTTTTTCCTTCTGGGAAAAGAAATCTATAATTAGGTCTGAAGAAAGTTCATTTAAATTTGATAATATTTTGATTATCCAATATAAAATATTTCCAAGAAAGTAATTAAAACTAAGTGGAAATATGGCAAATAGATCATTACAACATAATGAATAAGTTTCCAGGTATATTATAGGGATAGAAAATATTATCATGGCACACTCATTTGGGCTTTATTTTTGCCAAGTATTTTATAATTATTTTTACCTACAACCCATCAAAGCAATATGGTATAACAGGTTAATACTCTAACACAATTTCTAAATGACAAAACTCAGATGGGTGAGATTAAGTGCGTAAATGGTTTTTGAAAGCATTAGGGCTAAACCCACGTAATATCATCTAGCTCTTGGGCACTTGTCTTTACCATGGCAAGTCCCAGAATAGGGGTGGAGAAGAGGTGGTGAAGAGTACCACTTAAAAGTAACCTTTTCCCCTTACTTTTCCCCCAAGCTTAAGCTCTTTCCAGCCTATTCTAAATGTTTTTAAGGAACACTTGTTGTCCATCCTTAAGGCCTAACTCCAAGCTTTCCACAACCCTGTCCTACCAGTCATTAACCTAAATGAGGCTGACCAAGCATGGGCCTCCAGGCTACTGTCCAACAGGCAGGGTCATTGCCCCTATCTTGTCAATTTCGTGTGCACTAGAAAAGCAGCTTCCCCAGGTCTACCCTTAACAGTCGCAGGGCTGGGGCAAGAATACAAATGGAGGCCTAAATTGAAAAATTACAAATCAGACTAATAAACTGTTAGCTAAAATATGTCCTATCACTCCTATCTCGACAAATAACTTTATAGCAGACAAAATTTTTAAATATGTGTAAGGTTATGGGTTTTGTATCACTGAATGTCAGCAAAATAACAAAGACTACTTTTGCATTTGTCTGAGTAATTGTGTTGGTGGATAATGATATTTGGATGAGTAATAGACATTTATAATTTGTAAGATGCTATATATTTATTCTAAAAAATATATTTTTCTTGTTTTTGATTCACCAAAATTACTAATTATGTTGTTATAATCAAGATTCTCACAAAATTTGAGCTCTACTAACAGAAAATGCCAAATTAGACAACCTTTCTTGGGTCAAAATGATCACATACTTCTATTAACTACATTTGGAGGAACAGCTCTGCTGAGACAGTGGCAACTTGAATTGCTAATAAAATTTTTAAAGCAATACTCAGTTTAGGAGTGAATATTAATTTCACATACCATGCTCAAACATTTTAACAGGTTTGCATATGATAAATTATTATCCCCCCAAATATTACAAAGTATTTTAATTTCATCATATAGGTTACTGTCATACTGTGATTTCCACAATCTCTTAAGATAATATTAGATTCATACAGTACTTCTTAACTCTTCTGCTTTCAAATATTTTCAATTCTGGAATATGACAAAAAATTTAAAACAACAGGATATTGTTCAATTTGTTTGAATCTTTCTTTGGTTGAGAATATATCTTTATCTCTTTTTTTAAATTTTTTTTTATTTCAACATATTACAGGGTACAGATGTTTAGGTTACATATATTGCCTTTGCCCCACCTGAGTCAGAGCTTCAACTGTGTCTATCCCCCAGACGGTGCGCACCACACCTATTAGGTGTGAATATACTCATCTCCTCCCCCCCACCCCATCTGCCTGACACCCGATGAACGTTTCTTTATCTCTAATGATCGGAAAATAGACTTTATAAAAATTAGCTTTGGAATTCTTTTTTTGGTATGTGAATCTTCTCCTTCATAGTCTTGTGGACATCTTTATTTCTTAGTTTTAATTTCCCTATTTTTTTCAGATTGTCACTGTTGTTATATATTATACATTTGGTTTCATTCTATTTATAAAACCATTTTTAAATTTTAAGAGTTTTTAAATCCTTTAAAAAGTGATACAGCTAAACATAGCTCTGTTTATTTCTAAGCTTTTGCTATTATTAATTGCAAGCAAATATGTGAATATATTCAAAATTAATTTCATTTTCTGCCAAAACCCACGAGTTACCATTTGAAAATTTTTCTGCTATTTCACTTAACTGCTACAGTACATTTTTGAATTTTGTTTAAAAAATTTAATTGCTTTAATAACATTTGATCAGCATTCCCATTATATATCCAAGAGTATCTATTAGAGCAAATTTCACATTTTTCTCAAAATGTTCCACATTTGGACAGATCCTGAAAATATTACATATAATATTTAAACTGTTCCAAAAAATGTCATCAAATCAACTGTATTGAGGTCATGTCTCTTAATACCAAACTCAAATTATGTATCGTAAATGGTATGTACGTCTAGATTTTTCACCAAAATCCTGGCTTGTTCACCTTTGTCATTCACAACCATGTTAGCCCCAGTATCATAGTCTAACCTTAAATGATCTTTTAAATCACAGCCCAAAATTGAAGTGTTTTTGTGTTTGTTTTTGTTTTTGTTTTTTTTGAGGAAGAGTCTTGCTCTGTTGCTCCAGCTAGAGTGCAGAGTGGCATCATCATAGCTCACTGCAACCTCCAGCTCCTGGGCTCAGCGATCCTCCTGCCTCAGCCTCCCAAATAGCAGGGACTATAGGCATGTACAGATGGGGTCTCACTCTTGCTCAGGCTTGTCCTTAACTTTTGACCTCAAGTCAGGTCACTGCCTCAGCCTCCCAGAGTGTTAGGATTATAGGAATGAGCCACCATGTCTGGCCTGAAGTCGTTTTTTCAATTCTTCCCTTAGCTAAAAACCTGTACTTAAACTTATTTCACAACAGTTATGAAACCAATGAAACATTCATTAATTTCAACTTTCTTATTTTTCTCTCCTAGTAGTTCAAAATAAAAATAAATAAATGTTATTTATTTAACAAGACTTCTATTTCTGGGACAATCTAGTTGAACCTAGTAATTTTTGCTTTTTAATAATTTTAAGGATGATTTCTTATTTCATCTTCTTATTTCTTAGTTAATAACTTCATTTTGAATGTTCCTTATCAGAGAATCATCTGTTTCACTATTTTTTATCCATCTTAAGTTTTGGGTCATTTTTTCATCAAATTTCAAAATTATTTCTACAAATCCTCAACATTTTCCATTAAGTTATGTAAATACTATGCTCTTGTGCCATGAAAGGCATCATTAAGCCTGGCCGAATATTAAAGATACAATATTATTCTTTAAAGAACATTATGCCACACAATTTTTATTTGTCAATTATACCTGAATAAACCTGAAAAAAACATTATGCCCCTATACTAGTTTGATATTTACTTTTATTTGTTAAATATTATCAATTGTTTGCTGTTTTTTTTATCTTTTTCACTTATAGAAATTACATCTGCACTTTTTTTGTGTATAAAGGACACTTCATAATACTTGGAGAATTAGTGTTTCCTGTCACAAATACATTCATTGGCTGAAGTCTATCTTAAAAATTGGTTGTGAAACATCAAAATAGTTTCTAAATAGAGAATATAAAAGCCAGTTTCTACAATATTCTATTTGAAAGAATATGTAATAAAGTGATATTTTAAAATTTCTGCCATATTCATGAAATGGAAAATTATAATCATTAATTTGAATTGGAATGTGTTTTACCAGCAATATTCCCACACTGTCAGAAGGATGGGGTGTCTGCATTTCCAAGATCATCATCCACTCAAGTGCTCTGGAGGATTTCTTCTCTTATTTGCTGATTTCAAGACCACTAGTTTCTCATCTTCTAATAGGCAGGTCAAAGTTGCTTTTATTGTTTCTGCTTATTAAGTTGATATAAAATTGATTCTTTTTCTTTCTCTTTGTTTTAATTTTACTAGTACTTAAATTTTCATTTAATAAAGGATATAAAGTTGAAAGGATTTTTTTGTCTGACCTATTTAAGTTGTGGATTTCATAAGAATAATATTCTTGTTAATTTACATTATTTTCATCCATTAAATCTTTTTTAAATAAGAACTTGTGATCTCTTGTTTGCAAAATCTGATGGTCATATTCAACAGAAGTCTGCTCACTTACATTGTTTCCTTTTTGTTATTTTTAATTTAAATGGACCCTCTAGTTGAAAATTTTCTTTTTTTTCTTTCCAGCTTTTTTTCTTTTTTAAATTTCAAAATATTATGGCGATACAAATGTTTTTGGTTACATGGATCAATTTTTGTATGCTTGAGTCAGGGTTATAAGTGTGCCCATCACCCCAATAGTGTTCATTGTACCTGTTAGGTAGGTTTTTGCCCATCCCCTCCTCAACCCTCCCCCTTGCTTGACTTCCACTGAGTTTTACTTCCTTCTGTGCACATGTGTGCTCATCAGTTAGTTCCAATTTAATAGTGAGTACATGTGGTGTCTGTTTTTCCATTCTTTATATACTTCACTTAAGATAATGGTCTCCAGTTCCATTCAAATTGTTGCAAAAGGCATTAAGTCATCCTTTTTTATGGCTGAGTAGCACTCCATGGTATATGTATATCACATTTCGTTAATTCACTTATGAATTGATGGGCACTTGTGTTGATTCCACATCTTTGCATTGTGAATTGTGCCGCAATAAACATTCAAGTATAGGTGTCTCTTTGATAAAATGACTTTTTTCCCTTTTGGGTACATACCCAGTAGTGGAATTGCTGGATCAAATGGTAGATCTACTTTTAGTTCTTTGAGGAGTCTCCATACTGTTTTCCATAGAGGTTGTACTAATTTGCAGTCCCACCCACAGCGTATAAACATTCCTTTCTCTCTCCATTCATACCATCATTTACTGTTTCTGGACTTCTTAATGAAAGCCTTTCTAACTGGGGTAAGGTGATATTTCATTCTGGCTTTAATTTGCATTTCCCTGATGATTAGTAACATTGGGCATTTTTTCATATGTTGATTGGCCATTTGTCTATCTTCTTTTGAAAAGCTTCTGTTCATGCCTTTTGGAGTTGTTTGTTTTTTCCTTGTTGATTTGCTTGAGTTCTTTGTAGATTCTGCTTATTAATCCTTTATCAGATGTATAGCTTTTGAATATTTTCTCTCATTCTGTATGTTGTCTATTTGTTCTGTTGATTATTTTCTTATCTGTGCAGAAGCTTTTTAATTTAATCAAGTCCCATTTGTTTATTTTTGTTATTGCTGTGATTGCCCTTGGGGTCTTCTTCATAAATTCTTTGTCTAGGCCAATGTCTAGAAGAGTTTTTCCAAGATTTTCTTCTAGAATTCTTAGCTCCACTTTCAAGTTCTCTGTTTCTATCACAATTCTCTATTTCTTCACTGGCCCTCATTTTCAATGATCTAAAATATTAAAAAGTAAAATGTAGCTGTACAGAGGGTATAAAACTTGAATATATTTTAATCAAAAACGTAAATAATTTAAAATGCAAAAATAGAGAAATCTCATTTATTATTATTTTTCTTCTAAATGATACAAAATTATTAAAACAGGTAAAATATAAGCTATAATGAATATTAAATCATAAGGAAAAATTAAATAATGCTGAAATTTAATTTTAGTTTTTGAAAATTTAATCTATTAAAAATTTTATAAGAATAAAACATTTGGTGCTTCTAGTATCCAATGTCCATCTAGCTGCCTATATTAAGAATTAGTACCACACTTTAAGTATATTACATCTAGACATAGGTGTGAATAAATTTAAGAGAAATATGAATTGCTTAATATTGCAAAATATTCCTCAGCCACAATGTGCAACAATTACAAATACTGAGCATATCTGGAGTAATTCCAGAACCAGGAATTGGTTTATGTGAAGAGAAGCAAGAAAATGGATGCTCAGCGCTAGTGGGAAATGAAACTTTATTATGCAAATACCTATCCAGTTTATATGATGAGAAGAAGGATTTGACATATTAACTAATTTATCTTTTCTCTTACCTAAATGCTTCTGCAGTTCAAATCCTACCTGGATTCCGAAGCATTCTCCTTTTCTCACGTTGGAGGTAGCACAATCCACAATACTTCATGGCATACAGATGTTATCGCCACTTATTTCCAGGAAGCAGGTTAAAAGAGTGGAACGGAATTTCCCTGGGGCCTGGTGAGTGTTAGTCACAAACGTGAATGTTCCATGACAACATGCTTATGTTTTTTAAACCATTTCTTTTTTATGTGTTATGGGTATTTGGGATTTCGGGGCCCTTTGAAGCACTGGGCCCAATGCCTCTCTCTCCCAGATCTAAGTATGGCACTGAGCTCACCTGTCTGTGTTTCCCTCTCCTCTTTCTTAGTCCACCACCTCAGTGCACATCAAAATCACTGTACCATCACAGCCCGGTTTAAGGTCCCATCGATTAATTTGCTCTTTCAGTCACTCTATGATTTACTCAGAATTTGAACTTTAAAATTTCTTTAGATTCTCACATTATAAAACTTTATTTGTGAGGAGAGCAGAAGCCCCGCTCATAAGGATGGGCAGTCAAACTTTTGTACATGCTGCTCTCTCTGCCTCGAACGCTACACTCTCCTCTTGTGAGCTATTTAACTCTTACTGAGATCTCAGCTCAGCTGTAACTTCACAGAAAAGGCTTCCTTGACAGGCCCAATTTGTTCAAATTATCTTTGTATCTGTTCCTCTAGCATCTTGTTCTATTTAATGGAGCAATGATTTTAGCTTTATTTCTGCAAGGTAGAGAGGAACTGACATGAGGACCATGTGTGAGTGTGTTTTGGCTCATGAGCTTAGCCCATGTTTTGCACATAGACTACATGGAAGATTTAAATAATTATTTAATGAAGCTTGCTATGGACTGAATGTTTGTGTCCCCCTAAAATTTATATATCGGAGGCTCATCTCCCTGTGATGGTATCAGGAGGTGGGGTCTTTGGGAGATAATTAGATCATGAGGGTGAAGCCATCATGAATGGTATTAGTGCCTTAATAATAACAGACATGAGGCTGGGTGTGATGGCTCATGCCTATAATCCCAGCATTTTGGGAGGCTGAGGTGGGAGAATTGCTTGAGGCCAGGAGTTTGAGACCAGCCTGGGCAACATAGCAAGACCCTGTCTCTACAAAAAAAATTTAAAAATTAGCCAGGTACGGTGGTGCATGCCTGTAGTCCCAGCTACTTGGGAGGCAAAAGTGGGATCACTTAGGCCAGGAGTTTGAAGTTATACTGAGCTATGATCATGTCACTGTACTCAAGCCTTTATGACAGAGCAAGCCCTGACTCAAAAAAACAGAAAAAAAAAAAAAAGTTTTTTTTAATTTTAGAAAGAAAGAGACATGAGAGAACTTGCCTCCTCTCTCTGTTATCTACGACATGAGGATAAGGGATGACAGCCATCTGTAAACCAGGAAGTGGGCCCTCCCCAGACATAGGATCTGCTGGCACCTTGATTTTGATCTTCTCAGTCTCCAGAACTATAAAAAATAAATATTTTCTGTTTAACACATCGACTACCACACACAAAAAATGGAAACTTTTCTCTGAGGCCACAGTGTTTTATTATGAAAATAGAATAAAAACTTAAGTGTAATTTAAAGGTAAACATAAATAGAAAAACAAAATTTATTGACTGCTATTCATTTAATCTACATTTTTAGAATTAAACTGTCAATATGAATTGTAACAATAAGAACATCAACAAGTAAGATTTTATATATGATTCACGCAACCCCAGGGTCAAAACTAGAGTAAGTTAAATACAACTTTCATGGCAGTTAATGCGTTAAGCCACCTAGTATATGGTAATTTGTTATAGCAACAGACTAAGACAACAGGAAAGAATTTTATTAAACTCAGTTTGAAGAAATTCAAGAAAGCATCAGATTAATTACACTGAAACTCAAATAATCAAGCACTGATTTATTGACTCAATCAGAAATCATACTAAGCGACAATCAGGGACAGAAATATTGGTTAATGTGTTACGAAATAAATTAACAAAAATATGACCTAGAATATGACATTTAACCATGCCAGAAAGCCTGGTCGCCATTTGAAATCAATGAGATTAGCCTGGCAAAAAAAGTGTACCATCAGGTTTTGAGAAAGTGAACATTGGACACTCTGATTCTGTAGCCTTAGAAACAGAGAAGGAAAAAATATACATTTCTTTTCTTCTCATATGAAAATGAGGCAAAAATTGCTTTACAGTCTTTACTTCAACAAAATAGCATTAATCTGTTTTTATCAGAGTAATACATTGGAAGTAGAGAGGCTAAATCATCTGTTTTTATTAGGTCATACAATAGAAGTAGAGGCCCTAATAATTGTCTATTACCTTGCTTCTAGCTGTAAAAAACATACCTCACCAGTTGTATCTGCTGTAAAAACTAGCAGACGTTGCTGCTAAGATTCTGTGTAAATTCTCTTTGGAGCAAACAAAGTACTTTTCTTTGTGGTTGAGAGGACTCCTTCCTTGGTATTACCCACAATATGGATCAGAATTGAAATTCTTTTCTTTAAAATAATAAAATAAACTTTGCTAGTATTCTAGAGGAAGAACAAATAAGTAGAAACTGCTAAAAAGTCACTTGGGGAAAATACTGGTCAATCTTTCTGCAGTATTTTCAGTTAGTGTCAACTTTGGGAATTATGGTTTTAGTAAATGTTTTGCCTCCATTGGATGATAATAACTCTGTGGTTGTGTTAGCATTTTAATTTCTTGGCTGGAATTACTCTGAAATAAAGGGAAAGTCTGTGTTTATTTTGTAACTGTTTCAATTGGTCGCATTTTTTATTGGTCAGGTTTTATGAGGAGGAGACAAGGAAAGTAATTTCCACAGGATTTTATTAACAATCCATGCCTGTGAAGGTAAAGTTGGAAACAAAATTTCATCTCCTTATCACATTGCATAAGTCATTTTTTAAAATTCTTACTCCTCTTGTTTAACTGGGCTGTTACACAAAACAGGACTGTAAGCTTGTCTCATAACATTGCTATGTCCTTAAAATTTTCCATGACCCATATTTTGGATTATAGCTAAAATACTTTTAAACAGTGAACAATTTTATGCTTATCTGGAACCAAATCTTTCCATTACTCTTTCTGTTCTGTGTCCCATTTCACAGGTTTTTAGCATGAAGTAGCCATAAAAAGAAAACATGTTTCAGAGGTTTTGAAAGCAAGAGAGATTTGGAAACCTCAAATCCCCCACTAGCCTTGAGCCTGTCTACTAGGTTGATATTAATAGTATCAATTTATAGCTGAAGATTATAAATTTGAGCCAAGTTAAGAGAGAAGGCCAAAATAGCTTCCACATGTGACATCTCAAATTATAACTTTATTTAAGCTGTCATTAGCAAAGTGAAACCAGAGGCATCATTTTCACCAAAAATTAATGCCCTTAACCCTGACCCCTCAAAAGTAATTGTCAAGAGCCACCAAAAATCATCTAGATACTGACCTTTTACATCCAGGTTTCCCAGAAGGGATTGAGTCTTCAATTTCTAGCATACCTGGGGCACAACTTCCCCTTTGCTCACCACCACGGCTGCATAAGCACTGGGAAAGTGGTGTTAAGGGTGTCCGGAGGGAAGGACGAGAGATGACATCTGTCCTATATCCTTTCCCCAGCCATCCTTGGGCAGGTGGGGACACATCTGAGAAATCTTCAGAGACTTTCATCCGTCAGCATGGTTACCACATGGAGACCTGTGAGGGTTAGTTAATCCCAGTTAGTTAATCAAACACTAATCTAGGTGTTGCTGTGAAGGTATTTTGTAGACATAGTTAACATATACAATCAATTGACTTTAAATAAAGCAGATTACCCTTGATAAGTGAATGGACCTCATCCAATCAGTTGAAAGCCTTAAGAGCAAAATACTGAGGTTTCCTGGAGAAGAAGGAATTCTACCTAAAGACTGAAACATCAGCTCCTGCCTGAGTTTCTAGCCAACTAGACTGCCTGCCTACCCTACAAATTCTGGATTTTCCTGTCCCCACAATTAAAATAAATCTCTTTGTATATGTTTAATACATATATTCGTTCTGTTTCTCTGGAGAACCCTGATTGATACAGAGCCTTATTCTCTTCCTGCTCCTTCCTTATTGGATTGTGTATTATGAATTAAGAGGAGTCATGAATAGACAAGTCTGTTCATATTGGAGAACTATGGTTCTAAGAACTATGTTTAAAACACTTGGGACAATTCCTGGAGAAAACCAGAACATTGCTTTCTCCCATGTTTGGCTGTGCATACCTTGGGGACCACTGCACTAGTTACCTTTACTGTACTTTTTTTGTTTTGCCTTGTTTTACTTAGTTGTACAGTATTTGCACTACAGGCAAGATCTCAAAATTCTGCCTCAATTTTTTGGCAAATGTTTATAGTAGAAATTAGATTTTTTGTTCTATGAACCCATAATCTTTAATAGCATGACATATACTTGAGTATCTATGTATTTAATTTGAATAGTGTTTAAATATAGATGTACAGTTGTTCCTCAGTATCTGTGGGGGATTGGTTCTAGGACCCCAGTGGATACCAAAATCTATGGATGCCCAAGTCCCTGATATAAATTTGCATAATGTTTTGCACATAACCTAGGCACATCCTCCTGTGTACTTTAAATCATCTCCAGATTAATTATAATACCTAATACAATATAAATGCTAGGTAAATAGTTGTTATACTGTATCATTATGGGAATAATAACAAGACAAAAATGCCGGTATGTGTTCAGTACATATGCAATCACCCTTTTTTATTCCTGAATATATTTGATCTGCCCTTGATTAAATATACGGAAGTGGAAACCAGTGATAAGGAAGACTGGCTGTATTTGATATAATTATATGTAATTAGGTCATTCAAGTTAATTAAAATTGAGTAATTCTTTTGAGATGAGGAAGAATTTCCTAGAAAATTTTGCACAAACTTCAAAAATTAACTGAATTGTGAAAATAGAAAATGCTAATCAACAAATAATACTAGCTTGAAACAATTCAACAGTGGGGCTGTTTAGGTATAAAGCTGGTTCCTTGTGGCATGCTTTTAGAACCCCAAATACCAGGAAATATCTATAATTTTTTAAAAATATTCTTTTGTGAGAAAATATTCTATCATGTCAGCTAATTTTCAGCCATTAAATATTTAGGAACTTCAGAAAGCACACAGTTACACTAATAAACCTCTCTCCACTCATTCCATGATACTAGAGTTTCTAATGTTTCTTAGTTGAAAATATCACATTGCTTCCCTGTACTATATTGGATTATGCAAATTCCAGTTTTGTAATAGTTTATATAAAGAAATGGGGGGGGAAACAGCAGACTCTAACAAAATAGGAAATGAAATTTTAATTCAATTAAAATTTAAATGATAAATTTTTTATTTTTTAATTCAGTCCAATGAGGTTTAAGAAATGACAAATTTTAAATTTAAGCTTCTGACTAAACTTAGAATCATCTAGAGTGACTGAATTAAATATCTCTCTTTTGAAAACAGAATGTGAAACAAATGTAGCAAAGGTACAGGACTAGAGGACTGATCTACTTACAACCATTTTAACTTTTGAGATGTGTTATAAATCTGCTGCTTATTTTTATTAGCATTTATTCTGCTTTGCTCTCAGAGGTCTAGTAAAAAAGAGGATATTCCTTGTTTTGAAGCTGCTATCAGCTTATGATTGAGCCAATAAAAATCGTACCAATTCTGATATGGGAAGCAGAATATCATGGCACTTAAGTCAGTCAGACCTGGTTACAGGTCTGGGTAGAGACCTCATGAGAGTTAGTTAATCCCAGTTAGTTAATCAAACACTAATCTAGGTGTTGCTGTGAAGGTATTTTGTAGACGTAGTTAACATATACAATCAATTGACTTTAAATAAAGCACAATACTCTTAATAATGTGAGTAGACCTCATCTAATCAGTTGAAGGCCAATCAGTCCTGGCTCTACCACTTTCTAGCTGTGTGACTTTGCCAAATGAATCACTCTCAGCCTTAGTTTCTTCATATGTAAAATGGGGATAGTAATATCTTATTCATTGAGTTATTAAAACATCAAATAAAATTTTATACACATATATTTTAAAATAATTAATTATACATATACCTACATCCATATTTTTTTTAAAAAAAAGCATTTAGCATGGTTCTTGGCAAGAGGCACATGCTCAAGAAATTGTAGATGTTATTCTCACCTTAAGAGCTTAGAAACTGTCTTTACTCAAAAGCATAAAAACTTACAGTTTAGGAATTTCTTGGTTATAAGCCAACAGAAACGGACTAAAGTGAAAAATTAATTTATGGGAGGGAGGGAGGTACCCTCAGGACCCCTGGAGGAGGTCAGGAATCAGGAAGTTCTGGGGATCTAGATTGCAGAAGCAGATGGATGTTTTTTTTCCTTCGAAGTGTTGCTGCTGCAATGATTCCATTCCAATGGTTTCAGTCATTTTGTCACTCGAGAGTCAAATTCTAAGAGAGAACATCCAAGTGATCTAAATGGGTTGAGTGGAATTGGGATCCCTTCATCTAGTCTCACCTTTGCTTTGCTCCCCCAGGGAAGTTCTATGGCTGTTACAGAGGAAGGAGAAGTGGATGCCAATGAGAAAACAAATGCCATACATGTAGAAGTGTTGCCTTGTATTGTTTTTCAGAAATCATATGCCCTGATATTCACCATAATCACATTAAGTAGATGAGGGTCAGAAACTATATTATTTCTTTAATGCCCCAATACATAAAACACATTAACAATGACAGCAGAGAAACTTGGGATTCTGGGTAACTGCAATACTCCTGAATAAGCCAATGTCACCTGAAAGTGGTAAGGACAAATGTCTATTTCCACTTTCACATTAGGAGTGCATCGGGAAAATCTGCTCTCCTTCCCATGCCCCCTTTTTCTGCCTTACTTTACCACTTTGGTTTCTGAAAGTGGCAGAAACAGTGGAAGTATCTTCCCAATTCAACTTTGGGTTTGAATGAGCTTACTAAGCAGGGAATAATGGTGGGTCCCTGCACCTCCACAAGCACCCAAGCTTGTTTGTTTACGCTGGAAGTGTACGAATGATGCTGATCTACTTACACTTCTGGTAGATGGCAAAATTGATGGAATACTAACACTGTCCCATTTAGACTTCGTTTAGCTTCTCACCTACAGTGAAGTGGAAACTTTTCCAATAATAACAGAGATTATATGAGATTCTTTCTTTTTTAAAAAAACATGTAAGCTACTCCAAGATATTACAGCAATGTATACTTACCTAATGGTCACTTATTTCAGGCTAATTTCTTTTAAGTTATATAAAACTCTAACAAAACTGGTTTAACTTAAGTCTTCCAAAATTTGCAGCAGATTGAAAACAGTATATATCAGAAAGTCAATGGGAGTAGAAAAGAAATTTTGTCAAAAATCCAGTCAGAATAGCAGAGAAATAACAGAGAACCAAAACTGCCATGAAAATAAACAAAAACCCCCCAAACATCACAGCAGATGCCCTACACAACTCAAAATCTCCTTAACTATATCACATTACAGTGTAATAATTGACATTTATAATGATGACCTTAAATTCTTAAAAATTCTAAGGTAGAAAAGGATGTGATACATTTTAAAAAGATGTACAAGGAAAAAAATTATTTTAAAAGGCTGTATATAAAGGAGGCAAACTTTGGGAGTTTTAAAAATATATAATATCTTAGTCCCCATGTTTTCAGATAATAATGATAATAATAGTAATAATAGTAGCCAACACTGATTGGGGATATGTCATGTGCTAAAAGGATAATCTCGTTTAGTCCTTACACCAGTCCTCACATAGGATTATTATTCCCATTTTGCAGAGAAGGAAACAAACATAGGTTGTTTGTCCAAGGTCACTGTATTAGTAAGGATAGGTAAGATTACAATAACAAACAACTCCAAAATCTCAGCGGTTTGAGATGGCAGAGTTTTATTTCTCATCCGTGCTGCCCGTCCATGCGGCATGGCTGGGGCTCTCCTCTTTAAGGTTCTCACTCAGGGATGCAAAATGATGGCGCCTCTTTTGTCTGAAATGAAACTGGTTGCAGTGCAGAGGAAAGGAAGAGAAAGATGATGATTTGTGCTCTGACTCCTCCCTGGAAGTCCTGTGGTCACGACTTACTTCAAGAAGGAAGAGAAGTATAAATATGCCACGTGCTCAAAGAAGGCAATGAGAATATTAGTGAACAGCCCTAATGACTACCACAATCACATACTAGAAAGTAGGGAAGCAGGATTTCAACTCAGGCATCCTAAAAAACAGTATAGAGTAAGGACTACAGTATAAAGACCCAAGTTTGATGTCCTGAGGGAGAGTGGCTGGGGGAAACAGGAGTGGGCCACATCTTTTTGACAGTTCTCTTATTTTAGAGAGTTCCGTCTTCTATTTGCAAAAGCGTTCTTTAACAGGTCTTCCTAAAATGCTGAGAATTTGGGGGAATTTCAAATTTCAAGGCACCTTTCTCCTTTGTACGTGTTATGGGGTTAGCAGATACATGGATTCCTAGTGGGAACAATGCAGAACAATAATTATTTATTTTCTGGAGGTCAAATGCCCTTTTTGCATTGTCTCGGGATAACATAAATAGAATCCTTTTAAGAAAAGAATTTGATTCTAGTATTACTGAAGTGCTCTATAACCTTGTATGTTCAACAGTGATAATCACTGACATCCCAGCTACTCTGCCTATGCTTACTTAATCTAAACAAGCCTCCTTATCAATCAGTTTGTACTTGGGAGTAAACAAGTGAGGTTTGTTCTTTTGATAGTTTACATTGGGCCTTACTGGCTCAAAATAGCTTTTAATACTCATTTTCCTTGGTAGCCTATATTAGGAAAAGTTGAACATGTTCAATCTTACACTTTTCAGATGTGTAAATGTGTGTTGGATGTTTACATATCTTCGGCATGACTCCAATGTAGGGAAGTAGTATTCCCTTACAAAATTCTTGCAGAAGAAAAGAAGATTCAGCAAGGGAGTTAAGAACATAGATACCTGCTTTTTCTATAAGGCAAAGTAAAGAAAGCAACATAGTCAATATTGCTAGTTAAATTACCTGGAGTAAACTTAAATAACCATATGGACTTTTAGATTGGTGCCAGGATTTTTTAAAACAAGATGTATATGATTTTACTTTCTCTATAAAATAAATGTACCCTATATAAACATTAATATAAATTTTTGTAACTGTCATAGGAAAATTAGATGCATTCCACATTTTGTGGCTCGGCTCACATAGACTTGATCCACCTAAACAAATAAAATTAATTTCTTAATCCCCAACCATATTCAGAATTTAAATTCTATTCCTAATTCTAATTGTAACTGATACAAATGCTAAGAAGAGGCCTGCTGTTTTTATATCTTGTTTTCTTAGTATTTATAATAGCAGCAAACATACAGATTTTTTTTCTGGTGCCCCAAAACAAAGTTTTATTGATTCTTGATAATAATGTCAAGTGTTATACAACTACCAATTGTTATTTGATTTTTAATATCAGTCATATCTCTGAGAACTATGAGAGATGTGTGACCACAGTACATGAAAGTGAAACTGGAATTTATTACAGCTGAAAATGGGCCTGCTAAGTTATAAGAAAATCTGAGGAGGACCTCTTACCCTTAAGTAAATCCTTAGCAAAGGATTTATTTTGAGCCTAATTGATGAGATTAGAAAATGTTAAAGAAAGATCTTAAGAAATGAAATACAAATAAAGCAGGAGAAAACAGAAAAGTATTTTCTTTCAGGAGGTATCACTTAACCAGCCCCTAGGGTCTGCTCCTTGATAACATTTTGACCTTGGAATTAGGGTTTATCTATAGCAAGTCACATGATCCTCCCATTCCAACTGTACTTATTAGGGAATTAAAAATTTTTGAATTTTACTTGTCATTATGTGTTAGAGGTCCAGCCCTGGAAGGACCTCAGATACTAGCTAACCAAATCACCACCCAACACTCTGAAAGAATATCACCTCTTTTTCTCATTCGGGTTTTACATTACCCAGGACAATTTCTAATAACTGGTAAGATAAGGACAGCAACATTGGCTAAAGTTCTAAGCTCTTAAAAGCCTGTAACTTAAATTAAAATAGAAAGATGAAAGAAAATTTATAAAAGATGACGATGGCCCCCAATTTGAGAAAGTACAAAAGCAAGAAGGTAAATAACATACGGCTATGAGCAGGTGTGACAGAAATCACCCTGTGTCCTGTGTGCATGCTGCAGTATGGGACAAAGGAGATAAGCAGAACCTGGTGTCTGCCTTCGAAATGCTTATCAGGTTGGAGGGTACAAAATATAAAAAACTAACAGCATAAGGCAGGTTATAGTAAGTATAATGTGATGCAGAGGCATGTGCACAGAGGTCTGGACTTGGGTTCAAATTTGTAATTTGCCATGTACAGAGAATGAGTATACCATTCAGGTTAGTGCTTAAGCTTTGGGCTTAGACGAATGTATCAGTCGGGGTTCAATCAGAGAAACAGAACCAGCAGGAGATCTAGATTAAGAGATTTATTGCTAAGAACTGGCTCACATGATTGTGGGCCTGGCTAGGCAAGTACGAAATCCTTAGGACAGGCCAACACAAAGGGCAGGCTCAACCCTCAGGCAGCTGCAGCTGCAGTCCACAGGCAGAATTTCCTCTTCAGGGACAGCTCAGCTCTGCTTTTCTGCCTTTCAACTGTTTGTGTTAGACCACCCAGATTATCTCGGATACTCTCCCTTACTTAAAGCCAGTTAATTATGGAGTTTCATCATTTCTACAAAATACCCTCACAGTAACACCTAGACTGGTGTTGGAGGACTACAGCAGAGACCATAGTCTAGACAGATTGACACAATAAATTGACCATCATAACAAACCTGGATGAAGAACCCAACACTACCCCTTACTAGCTGTATGGCCTTCGAAAAGTTTCTAAATTTCTTTAAGTTCTTATTTTCTCATCTGTACAATGAGGATAGTAAGGGTAGCTATCTCACAGGATTGTCATAAAGATTAAAGTGGGCTAGCAATGTGTTTGCATATAGTGAATACTCAGTAAACATTACCCATCATTACCATCATCATCCTCACTGTCTTGGTGAGGTTAGGCAAATCAATCCCCTTCTCTGGGGCTCAATTTCCTCATCTGTAAAATCAGTATATTAATATTAATACTTATAACTCACAGGAGTGATGTGAGTATTAAATTAATACATATTGAAGGTGGTGGGGGTTTTTGGGATTTTTTTGTTTGTTTGTTTATTTTTGAGACAGATCTCACACCTGGGCTCAAACAATCCTGCCTCAGCCTACCAAGTAGCTGGGACTATAGGGCACAAGCCACCGTGTCTGGATAATTTTTCTATTTTTTGTAGAGACAGGGTCTTTCTATGTTGCTCAAGCTGGTCTTGAACTCCTGGCCACAACCAGTCCCCTGCCTTGGCCTCCCAAAGTGCTTAGGATTACAGGCATGAGCCACCAGAGATAAGTAAGCAACTAGGAAATTGTTGATACTTACATGCATTTTCTGAAACACATTTTAGAAAATACATTTTCTAAAAATTCGTCCTGCAGGTATAATAATTTTAACAGAATTTTAAAAGTGAGTCCAGTAGAAATTCTCTGCTGTCCTACAGGCACAAATAGCGTATGTATGTGTATGTGTGTGTGTGTGTGTGTGTATGTGTGTGTGTATATATATATATATATACACACACACACATACACACACACACACACACACATATATACATACATACACACACATATATACATGTATATAAAAGAGAATTTATGGATTTTTTTATAAAAGCCATTTTCCATATAGGACATGTTAGGAGAATATTTGAGGATATTATACCAATATTAGTTTAATTATACTTTTATTTTTAAAATAATTTTAGAGAAATTATGGCTTAGCTGTCTTGGCCTGGGAGTAAGTCTACATGAGTTAGAATCCTAGCTCCACTGCTTTCTAGCTGAACGAACTGAGGGAAGTTACTTAGCTTCCCACCATATAAATCCCCCCATATTTAAGATGAGGGTAGTAACAGTACCCTACTCTACAGGATATTGCAAGGATTTAAAAAGCTGGTACCTGTTAAGTGCTGAGAATCTCCCAGTAGTAGGTGGCAGCTCTCTGAAAGGATCATTTCATGTCCTCCTGGAAAGTCAGCTGGATGGTTTCCTGTGTGAAATATTATACTCCTCCTCCAGATTAAAGAAAAAGATTGTTAGATATTTACAAATTAAATTTCCTTTGTTCCCCTATGAAGGACAATTTGGCAGTACCTATCAAAATTCCATCTGCATACGTCTTTTTCTCCCTATGAATTTATCCTACAGATATACTGGAATATACCTGTATACAGTCATGTATCGCATAACAACATCTCAGTCAATGACAGACAGCATGCACTACAGTGGTCCCATGGATTGTAATAGAACTGAAAAGTTCTTATCTCCTAGTGATGTTGTAGCCATCATCATGTTGTAGCATGACTTATTACTCACATTTTTGTGGTGATGTTGGTGTAAACCTACTGTGCTGCTAATCATATAAAAGTATAGCACATACAATTATATTCAGTACATGATACTTCTAATGATAATAAATGACTATGTTACTACTTTATGTATTAACTATTCTGTACTGTTATCATTATTTTAGATAAAATAACTCTTGCATTTTTTTTTAATTAACTGTAAAACAGCCTCAGGCAAGTCCTTCAGGAGGCATTCCAGAAGGAGGCATTGTTATCATAGGAGGTGACAGCTCCAGGCGTGTTATTGTCCCTGAAGATTGAGTGGAAGAAGATGTGGAGGTGGAAGACAGTGATATTGATGATCCCGACTAGGCTAAAGTGTGTGTTTGTGTCTTTGCTTTTAACAAAAAGGTTTAAAAAGCAAAAAAATAAAAATCTTTACAGATAGAAAAGCATTTGTAGAATAAGGACATAAAAAAAATTCTTGTACTCCTGTACAATGTGTTTGTGTTTTACGCTGTTATTACAAAAGAGCCAAAAAGCTTTAAAAAAATAAAAGTTTATAAAGTAAAAAAGTTACAGTAAGTTCAGGGGAATTTATAATTGAAGAAAGAAAAATATTTTAAAATAAATTTAGTGTAGCCTAAGTATACAGTGTTTATAAAGTGTACGGTAATGTCCTAGGCCTTCGCATTCACTCACCACCCACTCACTGACTTGCCCAGAGCAACTTCCAGTCCTGCAAGCTCCATTCATGGCAATTGCCCTATTCAGATATATGATTTTTTAATCTTTCGTGCTGTATTTTTACTGTACCTTTTCTATGCTTACATAGACAAATACTTACCATCGTATTCCAGCTGCCTACAGTATTCAGTGCAGTCACATGCTGTACTGGTTTGTAGCCTAGGAGCAATAGGCTACACCATATAGCCTAGATGTGGAGTAGCCCACACCATCTAGGTTTGCATAAGTACTCTCTGTGATGTTCGCACAACAACCAAATTACCTAATGACACATTTCTCAGAATGTGTCCCCATACATTAAGCAATGCATGACTGTATATAAGTGTACTGCAGTAAAAGATAGAAAATAAACCCAGTGACCATTAATAGGGGACTTTAGTATCTTTTACTAAGGTATATGATGGAGTACTATGTAGCTGTGAAAAGGAACTAAGGAAGCTTCCTATATATTGACAGGTCAATATGTCCAAGATATATCAAATGAAAAAAGCAAAGAATAAAAAAATGTGCAAAAGGGTAGGGTTGGGCTATATATTCATTATACATTCTCTACATATCATTATATGTGTATGTCTGTTTGTATTTACATAAACTCTAGAAGAATACAAAAGAAACCAATAAAGTGAGTGATTTGTGGTGTTGGGACATTGGATGGGACCTGGTGAATGGGGAACAGGGCTTGGAACAAAACATATCTCGTTATATTTTTATTTTTGAATCAAGAAAATGTGTTTCCTATTTTAAAAGCACATTGGGCAAAAATAATTCAATGGTGCCTGGTGTATCAGTTAGTTGTCACAAAAACGCTGTCACAGACCATACCGAGACTTAATAATTATTTATTCTTAAAGACCTACATATAGGTCAGCTGAAACTCACTGATTGAAGCTGGGCTCAACTGAGAGGCTCTGCTTCAAATTTCAGTGCCTGGGATAGCTCTGCTTCTCACTTGCATCTGCAGGTCTGCTCCTGTGTCTCTCATTCTCCTTGGGCCAGCAGAAAGGAAGGCACAAGAGAGCCAATGGTAGCAAAGCTTCTTAAGTTCCTAGGTTCTAAAATGATACAACCACTACCCATATATATGCCATTGGCCAAAGCAAGTCAAGGGTTGAGGAAGTACACTCTGCCCACAAGGAAGCCATGGCAAACGTGTGGATGCAGTGAGGGGCCAATGATTCGATCCATCACAGCTGTTGATAAATGTAGATATCCAGAAATACTCTAAAACAAAACCTGTGAATCACAGATCTAAGGAATAGCAAAGAGTAGGTGTAACTTTTCCAAAGCTTGAACACTCTGTGAATGTCCTGTCTTGTCTTGAAGAGTTGTATCATCACTGCCTGTAAAGATGATGAATGAAGTAGAATAAAATGGAATATAGACTTATAAATTCACAGGACTGGAAGAGACTTTGGACTATACCTTACCTAATCTCTTTTATAGATGAGGCAACTGATGCCTGGATAAATTGTTAGGATAAACAAGGAATTGCAAAGTGGAGCAACAATAAGAAGGACTAAAAAAAGCTGTAACCCCGGAAGCATAATTATCTATTTGGGGTAAAGTGCAGTCAGAAAAAGCTTAGGAGGTACATCATCAAAATTTTTTAAATCCATGATGTAAACGATTGATTGATTAAAGTTTCCTTAAAGTCCAGGTAATGGGCTGACCTAGGAAATAAAGAGGAGGAACAGCAGTGACATTAACTACACATAGCACCTGTAGACATAAATCAGGACAGATTTTATGTATATAAAGGAATTCTGATTTAGAGATAGATCTCAAAGACAAATGAATAATAATAGTGTATATTACATTTTTATTTTGAAATTTTTTATTAGTTTTTTTAATTTAAAAGATTTCAAGTGTACACAAAACAGTAAATCTTTCTCCTATACCAGATGCTCGGTCTACCCAAAATACTATTATTAGTTTCTTATGTATTATTCCATCAATGTATTGTACATTCTAAGTTTATATAGATAAATATACAGGGCATTGTATCTTATTCTAAGGATGTATTTCTCAAGACCCAGCATCATTCAATATTTATTTTCCCATAACAAGTATTATTTTTTTAATGGCATTAAAAACAACTTATAATTCATTAGGCCCACCAACTTGAAAAATTATGAAATTCTTACTTAATTCTTTTTCATTTGGGGAAATTAACAATATTTCATTTACATGGAAATACAGAGGACATAGAATAGCCAACAATCTAGAACGACATGGTCAGCAAATTTACACTACCAAATTTTTGAAACTTATAATATAGCTATGGTATTCAAGACAGTGTGGTACCATGTTGTATAAGTACAAGGATAGGAGAATAAGTTAGTGGAACAGAGCACAACATATTCTTTTCAGCATCATCACACTAATAATTGAGATAGAGCTAATAATTCACTTAAACCACTAAATCTTTCTCATAAGAGCAAGTATTTATCCAAGTCAGCCTCATCCTCATTTTTCCCAAGTGATGATTTTCACCAACCATGGGACTTTACATTTTATCTTACTATTTGTTGCCCTTCTTTTTAACTAAGATCTTTCTGGATTTTGACTCTGTCATTTAATATATTCTCTATTGCTTCATGATTCTTAATGCTTATGAATTTGGTAATCATGTTATATAGCCCTCTTTCAGTTATAATTAACAAAGACCTAATTTAAATTGACCTAAGCCAAAGAGGAAATTTATTAGCCCATATGTTCAAAAAGTCCAATGTAAACTCAGATACAACTGGATCCTGGTAATCAAATAATATTCCCTGGATTCTCTCACTCTCTCCATAGCTCAGCATTGTTTTCCTCTGTATAGGCTTGAGCAGTTTTCTGAATGGTTTCAGCAAAAGATCTGGGCCTATTTCTCACTGGCCTGAATTGAGGCACTTGTTCATCTCAGAACTAATTAATGTGGGTAGAAGAATATGTTTCTCTGATTGTCTTGTTTTGCTCACCCCTGGAGCCATAGTGGGTTGAGCCTCCCTTCGACTACATGGATCGAGGAGTGAGAAAGGGGAAAGGTGACTTCCCAATGGAAACAGGGCATTAGGAAACAGAGTATAGGAAGAACAGACATCATAAAGAGGGAAAATGATGTATATATACAGCACTCATCTAGGTTGTTAACAAAAAAATGCTGGACATGGCCAAACGAAAGGATAAATAAGAAGCTTGCAAACATAGGAATACTGCCTCAAAAAATAATCTAGTTTCAGATTTGGTTTTAGAGTATGTAACAGGAAAAAGGAATGAGTGTTGGGTATAAAGGAAGTAAGAGAATATCACCTCCACATGCTCAATACCAATAAAGGTTTGACAATTGTCCTATTCTATTTATATTGAAATCAAAAAACTAGAGAAACAGGAGAAAGCCTAAGTCGTAGCTCGGGCTTCTTTAACAAAATACCATAGCTGGGGTGGTTTAAATAACAGACGTTAATTTCTTACAGTTCTGGAGGCTGGAAGGTCCAAGATTAAGGCAGCAGCAGATTCAGTTCTTGGTGAAGGCCCTCTTCCTTGCTTGTAGACACCCACCTTCTCACTGTGTGCCCACATGGTCTTTCTTCAATGCATGCATGTGAGGAGAGAGAGAGCTCTCTCGTGTCGCTTTGCTTCTTATAAGGGCACTAATCCCATCTTGAGGGCCCCACCCCCACAACCTCACCTAAACTGAATTACTTCCTGAAGTCCTCAACTCCAAATACCATCACATTGGGGGTTCAGGCTTCAATTTATTGGGAGATAGATACAAATACTCAGTCCACAGTGGCCTGCAAAAGAGCTATAAGCAAATTCAAAAGATAAGAGAATAGCCAAAGGGATGATATTTATTTAGCCATTATTCACACAGCGAAAATCAACAGAACCAAAGATGGTCAATCTGGTCTTGCATCCAGAAATAGCGTTATTCTTAGGGAAGCTTAATCTGCACATACAATGAGAAGAACATTCTCTGTATCACCTCCAACATTTCTTGCTTCAACCAGGAACTAGTATTAAAGTCAACAAACCAGGAAAAAACCTCAACGGGTACTATTGAACTAAACTCTGTCCCATAGGCAGGAAGTCCAAGCACAAGAGATTACACTTAATGGAAGCAAACTGGTCAATTAATTGAAGAATATGACATTAAAACCACCTTTTAAAATCCACAAGAATATCTGATAATTATGTGATTGAGGGAAACTGGAAGTACAAGATATAAAATGGGTGATGCCAAAAAAGAAAAGAAAATTATAGGTTATTATGCCAATTGGGGCTTTTAAAATGTGTTTTTAAAGCTTAGATATTTAGCTATTGCAGGGCTGTCATTTTCGTTTGCTGGATCCACAGAGTAAAAACAGAGTATGAGAGGAGTCTCCTGCAATGTCTAGTTCTTAAAATATAAAAAGAGATTTAAAAAATATAGAAAGTAATAAGGAAATAAGTAAACCCGCCTTAAAACATGCTAGACAGCCCAATCCAAACACTGTATGTTCAGTATGATTTTGCTTCAGTGTCAATCCCAAAGTCCTGGAGTTTCCAAGTTTGCTGCCTGTTCTGATGACAGCAACAGTAGACACCACACATCTTTAGTGCCCCAGGACAAACTTACACTCCTACCCCTGGTAGCAGACGGCTTGATCTCTAAGCCACATTCAACCAAGGTCTACAGATAAACCACTTAATCAATCCTATGAACTAGGACTGCTGTGGGGCCAGACGGATGAAGAGGAATGGAGAGGAATGATGCTCAGTGACAGAGAGTGCAGCATTCTGAAGATGTGTCCACTCCATCCCCCACCAGCTCTGCATAACTTCCAGTGTGACTTAGGATACTTAAACAGGGGTGCAGAGGTGAACTTGAATAGTTGTAATCCAAAACTATATTAATCCACTAATGGAAAAAATATATCTGTCAACCACTTAAACATAAGTATTCATTCATTATTTTTAAAATCACAAGTTTCTATGAAGAATAAACTGACATTGGTGACATGGAATAATTCAAAATATAGAACATATGTATAGATAGTATTTATTAACAATGATATATTATGATATTTTTATTTTTAATTTTTTTTTGAAAATCAATAATACAATTTGATTTTGTGTTCTGTACATTTTTTGATGTTCATTAAGTTCATTGCACTGTATTTAATATACTGTATAGTATGCATTACCTTGAAATCTTCTCTTTCATTTTTCATTCTTCCGATTAAATTTTTCAAAAGGAGATTTCATTTTTTAGAACAGCTTTAGATTTACATAATAATTGGGAAGAGTGTTCCCATATGCCCCACACCCATCTGCCCTGTTAACATCTTTAAATGGTTTGTTTTAGTTTGAACTGCTTTTATTTTCACCTGGTTTTTATTTTTAATCAACGTAACTGATATACTTGACAGTACGATCAAATAGTTCTATAAAGCTGATAATCAAATTCACCAGTCTCTGCTGTATTCTTCCCCATGAGTAAAGACTTTCATCTGTATAGCTATTTCTTCTAGTTATTTAACTCTGTTTCTAAATGATGTATTTATACCAAAATTCCTTAATTTATAATTCCTTAATATCAGAAGTTCTGATCATTTTTTCCAAATGCTCCATCAGATCTATCACATACCTATCAACATTACTTTCTGAGCAATCCAGTGTTACCAGATAATTCACTCATTTCATTTTTTCCCCCATTTCCACTCTGGAGCTTCCTCCCTCTTGTTCCAGTCTGCAACCAGTACCTCTTTAGGCTTGATTCCTAGCTGATATTTCCTTCACCAATTTCCTGTGCTGGATTCTCTGTCTCTTGACCTCAGGACTTCACCTTTTTTGGGGTGTGCCCTCATTTTGTTGAAATAAACATGTCAGTAGCTTCCTAAGAAAAGGTTCAAGAGAGGTGCTTTTTAAAAACTTTCCTCATCTAAAACTGGCTTTATTCTGTCGTCACGATTGATAGTTTGGCTGAATATAGCATTCTACACCAAAAACCATTTTCTCTCAGAATTCTAGTGACAATTGCTCTGTTGTCTTCTATTCTAATATTCTGTGACATGTCTGAGATGTCTTGTGCCATTCTATTACCTATTGTATGTGACCTGGTCTCTCTGGAAGCTGTCTTTAATCCTAGGGTGCTAGGATTTTATGAAGACTTACTTTACAAGGGTCTCTTCATTCACTGTAATAGGCATTCGGTGGGCCCTTTCAAACTGGAGATTCATGTTCTAGCATCTTCCTCTCTGTTTTCTATATTCTAAAATTTTGTTGAAATCTCTCAAGGACTCCATTCCCACATTTTACCAGAAGTCCTCTGAGGTCACATTTTTAGTGTATAGTCAACTCAATCATTAACTCCAGTGGCATATATATTGACTTTGGAATACGATGTAAAACTTTGGAATGTACAGCATTTCAAGCCAAATAATAAAGCTACTTGAAGAAAACCTAATCACTTGAGTTGAAGTTATCCAGTTTGCCTATCTGCCTCCACATATAATTACCAGCTTAGGACTGGTTAAGTAAATTATGGAACATTTATATAATAGAATATCATGTTATTATTGTTGTTGTTCTAAACTGTTTGAGAATAATTTGGAGACATCATGACCTTTACCACTAAATATTCCACTGTGTATTTCCTAGGAACAAGTCATCCTCTTACGTAATGCATCTAATTTTATGACCAGTAGATTGAAGGAACACATTATGCTCTTGCTAAAATTAACCATAAACATAGGAATTCTGTGTCTACACTGTATCTACACTGGGCATACTCCAAGGAGATTTAATGATAATAAAGAAGGGCTTTTTGTAATACAATTGTACCTCTTTTTTCATCTTATGACAGAGGCCCCATAAAGCTCTAGAACATAGCATAAGCCATGAGCAGCCGACATCCATAATGTTTTCTTTGTTTTGTTTTGTTTTTGATATGAGGTCTCACTATGTTGCCCAGGCTGGTCTTGAACTCCTGAGTCTAAGCAATCCCCCTGCCTCAGTCTCCTGAGTAGCTGAGATTCCAGGCATGCACCAGCTTCCAGAATGATTTCTAAAGCCAAAATCAACTTACATTTTGTTACTGGTCTTTGATATGCAAAGAATTCAAATGTGCTATATTTAAACGTTGGTTTGTTCTGTATGTATGCCACCCCTTCTTCTTACTCTATTTTAAAAGCTGGAGCTGTCCTAATTTATGAGTATGAAAAAAGGATGACTGTATTTGGACTTGCTATTTAAAACACCTGAATATAATTCTCTCCTTCATATGTGTTTTGGAATTTTCCCCTATCATAAAGTCTATCAGGGTCAAGATCTGAGAATTGAAACTGCTCTATACAAGGGAAATGTGGTTTACTGAAGCTTATCACTATGGTCACTTAAAAATTCTTTTTTAGCCTTTAGCAAGGATTTGAGACAAATTCCACTAAAAGAAATTATAATTCTTAGAAACCAAACACCATCAAGACATCTAAGTTATTAAAGAGGAACTATTTTCTAAATGATCTCTCTCAACTAGGATACTTGTGATTTTTACTATGAAATAAACATGGTTTTATAAGCAAGCATAATGAGAATATTTATAAAAACTTGATAAAATTTGAAAATAACTATTAAGAAAATGTAATGTCAATTCAGTGAAAAGGTAGTATATTACCATAGGAAAAATCCAGAGAGAATGTATTAAATAGATCTCTAGAATATTTGAGATGATTTCACTGGGGCAGTGGCTCATACCTATAATCCCAGCATTTTGGGAGGCCAAGGCTGGAGAATCACTGGAGGCCAGGAGTTCAAGACCAGCCTGAGCAACATAGCTAGACCCCCATCTCTACAAAAAATAAACTACTTAGCTGGGTGTGGTGGCTTGAGCCCAGGAGTTTGAGGTTGCAGAGTTTTGATGATGCCACTGCACTCTCACCTGGGCAACAGAGCAAGACTCTGTCTCAGAAAAAAAAAAGAGAATATTTGAGGTGGTTTCAAAAAGAAATAAATATTGTGATATTATTAATAGCAGCTTTGCATTTTTGTGGCAAAGGAAAGCCAGTGCTCCTTTCACTTAAAAGTATTTAACAACACCTTATCAAATGTAGTGGACATCTATTATTTGTGTGCCTGACATGCACTAGGGACCTGCTCCTCTTTCCCCCATGTGGATTTGGAGAATTTGTCAGTCAAAGGACCTTACTCTCGCCTGGCTTCCAAAGCTGAGACAATCCCTGGGCTAGTCATTCTTTATATAATACCTTCTTCTGCTCTTCACAAATCGGTGGCAAGGGGGTGAGCATTACACCCAAGCTGGACCAATGAGAGTCCCCATATGAGATCCAGTGTATAAATCCCAAAGAGTCTCTTTTCCTCTGATCTCAATGTACAAAGACCAGACAAGTCTGGAGCTGTCATTGGCCATCTTTGACTACCACATACAGAGAACCTACCTAAAAATGAAGCTAATACCCAGAGGAATGGTGAATTGAGTGACAGAAGGCAAGAGAGCCAGGAATTCATTTGAGCCCCTGGATTCAGCTACACTAAAGCTAATTCAACACCTAAACTTCCTAGTTAAAATAGCCAATAAATTTTCTTTTTGCTTGAGCTAATTGAGCTGGATTTCTGTCACTTGCAACCAAGTATCCTGACTAATAGATCAAGGCAAGGCCTTCTTAAAACACAAGATATAATTAAAGTATATATAAGTACACTTGAACAATGGCTGCTCGTAAATGGTACAATTTCCAAATAAAGATTACAAAGTTATGTGACAGTAATATAAACTTAATTTTCTCACAACTTTGCAAATATTTCACTACTAACATATAAACAGCCCCAGACTGTCTAGTGCCAAGAAAAGAAAATGTATATATATGTGGAAGGAAAGAGAATTCGAGGAGGAACTCAAGCCAAAGTAGCACAGTCTCCCCTGGTATGCAAACCTTTCAAAAGTCATAGGCTCAGTGTCTGTACATTATACAAAAAGATTATTAGGTTATTTAGGTTTAACTTTGAAGGTACTGTAGTTATAAAAGAAAGTTCAGAAAGTATATTTGAGAATGTGACTCAGAATCTGTAAGACAAGTCTTGGGAAGGGGGGCATGAAGTTAATTTATACCAGATTCATGTTATTTCAATATATTAAGAACATACTTCCTATTCTTAACAAAATATGCTATAGATTTGCTCTTTGGAAAAGCCTAAAATATGAGAAATGCTCATTATGATTTTCAATATAATAAACAGAAATGGATACCCAATATCTTCATATAGTCCCAAGTATTATATACCTTTCTTTTTTACTTCTCTTAGGGTAGTAAATACACCTTTTTACCACAGTGTGAGGAAATCTCATCGTCCAAACGTTGGTTGCAGCTATACAGGCTGGAATTCCTCTGTCACATGTCTGACATGAGAAATCTCTGCTGCAGGCACATTCCTTAAGCTGATCTTGGGGTCATTTTCCTTCTTGACTCTTCCTCCCAAGTTAACTTCTTGATCAGAAGAGATGTGTATTTTTGGACCCACGGAATCATAGAACTAGCACTAATTGTGCAACGTTATCTTTTAATGATTTGTTTTCACATCCCTCTCTATAAAATCATCTGGCATCTTTGTCTTACCTTTGCTTAACAGTGTCTCACAGTGCCTGGTGCAAAGTGAGTATTCATTAAATGTTGACTCAATGAAGAAATAGAACATTCAATCTGGAAAGGATCTTGGGAATGAACAGCCATCTTATAATGGGAGCAAATTGAAGGTCTGAAAATTTAGGTGATGTGCTAAGAACACAAAGCTAATTAGTAGTAGTCTCAAGATTAAGTCTCTTGATTTCTAATCCAATGTTTATCCTCTAAACCAGAATTTTTAGCCCTTTTTAATAATGCTCACATGAGAGACATGTTCTCAAGATATAAGCTGGGATATGATCAATTCTGAGATGTCACTACAGTCCTCATTCTAAGCATATCAAATGTTCTTTAAAAAACTAATCATTAGCAAATATCAATATTTGAACTCTTTATTAATCATAAATCTTTTGTGATATACCTCAAAACAGATGGTGATAAACCGGTGTGTTAACAGACAAAAGAAGCCAAAGCTATTACACTAGACTAGGCTAACACATATGGGTCTTTTTCCTGAAGACACCAAAACCATCCCCCTGATTTTACATCAGACTCATTCTTGTTGAAGTCACCAGATCTTGAATTGGTGCATTCCTGTGTTCTACTCTCCTTGGTTTTGGACATATGTCTCTCTCGACTATACTTGAAGCTGTAAATTGTGTCATTCACCTTTGTATCTCCAGTGCCTACCACAAAGCCAGGCACTCAACAGAAGTCAGTTTATGAGACGAGCAAGGACAATTGGATATCCACATGCAAAAAGATGAGTTTAGACTCTTACTTCACACTATATACAAAAATTAACTCAAAATGGATCACAGACTTAAATGTAAAAGCTAAATAAAAGAAAGCATAGAGGAATACCTTTGAGACCTTAAATTGGGCAAAGGTCTTTTAGATATGACACTAAAAATATGTTCCATAAAAGAAAAAATTGATAAATTGGACCTCATCAAAATTTAAAACTTTTATACTACAAAAGACACCACTAAGAAAATTAAAAGACAAGCAATAGACTGCATAAAATATTTGCAAAACACATATCTAATGAAGGACTTATATCCAGAATATATTAAACAAAGAATTCTTACAACACATTTTTAAAAAGACAAATGACTCAATCAGCAAATGGACAAAATATATGAGCAGATATTTCACTAAAGAAGATGTGCAAATGGCTAACACCTAATAAGGATATGAAAAGATGTTCAACACCATTTAACTAGGGAAATGCAAATTAAAACAAGAATGACGGCCGGGCGTGGTGGCTCACGCCTGTAATCCTAGCTCTCTGGGAGGCCGAGGCGGGCGGATTGTTTGAGCTCAGGAGTTCGAAACCAGCCTGAGCAAGAGCGAGACCCCGTCTCTACTAAAATTAGAAAGAAATTAATTGG
>CAUYSK010105578.1:0-20130 GCA_963575035.1 Avahi laniger
TTTCACCCACACCATGTATTATTTTCTCCATAACACATATCACCTCATAATATATCAAACAATTGCCCATTCATGTTCTTCACTTTCTGTCTACATTGATCAAAATGGAAGCCCAGTGTTCAAACAATGGAAGCTCTGAGATCCTTCTCCTGGGCTGACATATGGCAATTTACCTCTACAGCCATGAGAAGTTTTCATGTCAGGCCGCCCACAGCTATTCATGCATGAGACCCCTTAGGCTCTGAGGTTGGAGCATGCTTTGCTGTACTCCCAGATTGCTGATATATGTCCCCCAACTAGGCAGTTAACATCTGCCCTTATTTCAGGCTTCTGCTCAGACAATTCCTTCTTTTTTCTATTTTGTTCACTGATATACCTATAACCCCTAGAACACTGCCTGGAACACAGTGGGCCATCAGTAAATATTTGTTGAATGAATAAATGATCTCATAGGTCATAGGTGTTATCGGGGGTTCGTGACATCCCCAATAAAGACAGGGTCTCCTGGCAGACTGTGTTGCAAGAGATTAATGAAACAAAGACACGGAAACAGAAATAGTATTTAAGACAGTGGGGAAGTTAGGGGACCAACAACACTCTGGTGCCAAGGTGGTGGCAACTGAAACCCAGCACTTGCTTTTTATTCTTTGCCATGTTGCAAAATATAATGGTCTCATGTGAAAAAATCTCGAGATACAATGATCGAAGGTTTCGGGGCTCCCCCAAAAATCACAAGGTATACTAGCTAATTTCCTTCTCCTTTCTAGAAGTGAAAACCACATAATTCTTCAGTAGGTACAATCCTTTTGATCAAGGTAAACTAATTTTATCCCAAGCTTAAGCCATGTACATGGATATCAATCTCTAACTTTAGTAGCTGTGACCCATTTGATCAAGGAACAAAGTAACTACATGATTTCCACTGGAAGACTGGTTTTATATTAACTGAAGCATTGTTGAGAGAAAAGGAGAGAAGGAACTTGGCTCAGTGTTCAAACAATGGAAGCTCTGAGATCCTTCTCCCGGGCTGACATATGGCAATCTACCTCTACAGCCAAGAGAAGTTTTCATGTCAGGCCGCCCACAGCTATTCATGCATGAGACCCCTTAGGCTCTGAGGTTGAAGCATGCTTTGCTGTACTCCCAGATTGCTGATATATGTCCCCCAACTAGGCAGTTAACATCTGCCCTTATTTCAGGCTTCTGCTCAGGCAATTCCTTCACCTCCTATCCTCTCACAACCTCAGACATAGCATCACTAAGTCCCAGTGGTCTTACTCCCATCATCATGTTACTTCAAAAAATGGTAAATATCAGTTACACTGCCTTTCTGTGACATGTTTCATTTTTAATTAGCAACATCCAGGGATTCTGCAATCAATAGTAGCATAGCAAATCTTCTGCCCATCCTCTCCCCAGTCCCCTGTATTACCAATCCCATCTTTTCCAAGGGACCATGACGTCCAGTCCTGGAGACCTGGCCTTTTGGTCAGGTCCTAACTTCTATCCTAGTCACCCAATAGCATTGTAGGAATGCCATTTCTCTGTAAATCTGTGCATATTTACAAAAAAAAAGAGACTTGTTCAACAATATTCATAGCAAATTTATTCATAAGAACTCAAAACTGGAAAGGTCCAGGGCCCATCAATAAAAGAATGAATGAGCAACCTGTGGCATAGCCATACAATGGAATACTACTTAGTAATAGAAAGGAATGAACTACTGATACATACAACAACTTGCATGGATCTCAGAAGCATTATACTAAGTGAAAAAAAGCCAGAAACAAAAGACTACATATTTATTATTATGTTATATGACATTCTAGAATAGGAAAACTAATTTTCTATAGTGGAAAAAATAAGGACAGTATTTTCCTGTGGGGATAGGGCTAGAATTTGACCGGGGAGGACCCTGAGGAAACTTTTCTGGGTGTGATAATATTCTATATCTTGATTTGCTTTCAACAAATGTATACGTTGGTCAAAACTCAGTGAATCTGCTGATAATATTTACACATTTTATTATGTATAAATTTTACAACAAAGAAAAACAATAAGCTAATATTTAATTCTCACTCATAATATACATATTGAAATATTTATGGGGATGTGCACTGATGTCTGAAATTTACATTGAAATGCATGACAGGCCGGGCGCGGTGGCTCACGCCTGTAATCCTAGCACTCTGGGAGGCCGAGGCGGGTGGATGGCTCAAGGTCAGGAGTTCGAGAACAGCCTGAGCAAGAGTGAGACTCCATCTCTACTAAAAATAGAAAGAAATTATTTGGATAACTAAAAATCTATATAGAAAAAAATTAGCCGGGCATGGTGGTGCATATCTGTAGTCCCAGCTACTCGGGAGGCTGAGGCAGCAGGATCGCTTGAGCCCAGGAGTTTGAGGTTGCTGTGAGCTAGGCTGACGCCACGGCACTCTACTCCGGGCAACAGAGTGAGACTCTGTCTCAAAAAAAAAAAAAGAAATGCATGACAAAGATAAAATGGATTAATGAATGAATAAAGGAATACATAGGTAGGTGATAAAGCACCTATAGGACAATGTAAATGCTAGAATTAAGGTGTGGTTATATATTTTTCCTCTGTAAAATTCTTTCAACTTTGCTGTATGTTTGAAAAATATTATAATAAAACGTTTTTAAAAAACCTAGCGTCTCATACACACTCAGATTGATAAGCCCTTTACTACCAGGTGCATCTTCTCCAGATGGATGAGTCTGAAGAAAAACCTCCAGGCACTAAAGCATCAGGGCCAGGGGCCCCAGCAGCTTCCTCCCTGTCACTACTGACTTGGTTCAGGGTTGGACTGGAGTCTTGGTCATAGGAGCCCTAGCATTCAACTTTAACAAGAATAGAAATATATTTGCCCCCAAAAAGGATGGGATATAAATAAATCTTTAGACTTGTACTCACAAAGTTTAGGTCTTGTGTTCACAAAGTTTTACATAAACTCATATACATGAATGTTTAGATGTTAAGAAGGAAGAATTATTTCAGCCCCACTGCAATTTTATCTTTTTGTTCTCCTTGTAAAAAATATATTGAAATTTATTGCAAGGATCTTTATAAAAGTAATAAAATAATGTAAAATGATCATAAAACCAATCACATATTTTATAGAAAATAGCAGAATAAAATCACTTTTTGTGAGATGTCAGATGCAAAGAAATTTATCACTTAAGAAAACACAACGTTCTGCTATCTATAAGCATTTAATCTCTTCAACTTTTGTGCCCTGGCGGGACTGGAAAGCCATTTTATTATTGCCAATTTGAAAAGACTACTTGTAAGTGACCATGCTTATAGAGACCTTTGGTGTGAGTTCTATTAACTGAAAAATATTTTTAATAATTGTCTTTGTCTTGTCTTTTTAATAATATTTACTCGGACTCTATCCCCCCAGCCAAAGAAACAAAAAACAAAAAACCCTGCATGTTTCCTGTAATCATATCATTTAAAATCAGTTGCTATTATGATATGTTAAGATCTACTAACTTTGGCCTATGTAGAAATGTAAACAAAAGAAACCCAGTGATCACAGGACACCACAAGTCCAGGAATTCAGCATGCTTCTAAAAAAGCAAATGCTATTGAGGAATGAATTAATAAAAGCATACAGAGGTTAAATGGAGCATTAGCTCAATTCAACAGTGGGACTCTGTTAAGGGAAAGGTTCAATAGAGATTTCATAGAAGTAAAAAACAAATATATTTCTGAGAAGCCTCACAAAATAACAAAGAATGGAACTGAATGGGAAACATTGAAGAAATAGTAGGCAAGGAAAGGGAGAAAGGTGGTGAACATCTGCCCTTCACCTTCACTGGAAATGGAACAAGAAGGAATGGTCTACGACAACGGGTTAAGTAAGAGATGAGACTCACTCGGTGGCCCCTTTTCAGTCTTCAGTGATCTCAATGTTCTGAGACATGGTACATAGTCAATTACTCCCTCCTTCGTGAAGAGCCTCTTCTCTCTTCTAAGGTACGACTCTCTGTTCTTATCCTACCTTGCTGATCAATCTTTTTGTATCCATGGTGTCCATTGTCTCAAGGGTATAAGAAGGCAAGAGTTTGGACATGGATGGGAAAGATCCATTTCCAAACTCTAGCCATGAAATCTTTTTTACTTTTACTTTTTACTTTCGCTTTTACTTTTACTTTTAGTGGCTCTGCTTCTTCTGACTACCTATAAAATGTGGGTGTTTTTAAAGATTATATCCTTTCTGGTGCTTTTTTCTTTTTATTCTCTTTTTCCTCCCTGGGCAATCTCACCCACATATACTGCTGACTCCTAAAATTATAGTCCAGCTTTAATCTCTTTCCTGAGCTCCAAACTAAATTTCTCTCAGAGTTGTCTTACAGGCACATAAAATTTCATCATGTTGAAAACCAAATTTATCCTTTCTGCCTAAATCCTTCTCCTTCTCTAGTGTTTTCTATGAATCGCATTTCCATCGAAGCAATCCTCCAAGTTAGCAATCATGAAATGACCTTTAGATCTGCCCCTCCCTTTCTGCCTCCCACATGGTATATTTTTTTTTTGTCTTCCCTTCTATGTAGATGCTTCTTGAAAGTAAAGACATATCATATACATCCTCTTTATCTCTGTGCCTAGAAGAGTATCTAGGACATATCAGGTACGCAAGGTAGGAAGGAAGAAAAGAAAAGAAGGAAGAAATGGAGGAAAAGAGGGAGATAATGAAAGGAAAAAGGAGGAAGAACAAACAGGAAGACAGAGCTGTAAGGAGGAAAGCAATCAATGAAGTCATTGAGCTATTACCTATAACAGGATGTTTAAAGGTTATAACAGCTGACTTTGTAATTCTTCTGAGGAGAAAACCCTTTGCTGGAAAAATATTATGAGAGGTACTTAGAATAAAAGTGAAGCTCCCCAGGGCCTAGATATAAACCAGTGAAAGCTTGGAGGGAGCAGGGAGATACTCCATATAATAGAGAAACAGAGTTTGGAGAATTCCAAGGCAACATAAGAGGAAAAGAGTGAGGCACAGAAAGAAAGAAAGAGAAAATGAGACAAATGGGACCGTGATAATGCACTCACCCATGACTTTCAAATCTTCAATCAAGTGCTAGGAAATGTCTTAAAGCTTGGTGTGAGCGGATATTTTTGTTCTTCAGATGCATTGAAATGATGGGATTTAAAATTTAGGTTTATGTGGGGTGGAAAATAATACAAAACTCACGGGCATGAAAGCCAGAGCACAAGGCAACAGCTGCCATCTGGGTTTATATTCACAATCACGTGTGGCAGGGAAAGCATTCGCCTCCCCGTACAGGACTATGGCAACTGAAGCAGGACTGCATCCTCTGCCAGGTAATTTGATTCAGATGATCAGATCAGAGGAACGACAATCCTGTCCAAAAGATCAAACCAAAGTTATAAAATCAAGTGCTCAAGACCACACAATATGCATTGCTCTCTTCCAAATTCAAAGAGAGAAGGCTAACTAGCCAACTTAAAATTCTAACAGGAATGCAAGCAATTCAGCTTTGATCTTGGTCAACCTCTTCTCACATTCATTTAGAATAGTGATGTAATCTCTAAAAAGGTTTAAATACTCTGAAGCGAAGCATAGCTTTGGAAATAGGTGCTGGCCCATATCACTGGAATTTAAGAAAGTCTGTATTAGCTAAGGGACACTTCGGCAATAGACCAACAATTAACTTCAATATATTCCTTTTTTTCCAAGGGACTCCATGTTGGTCAAGGTACACTTGCATTCTCATAGCTGAGAGAGAAAGGAAGCAGTAGAAGGAGACAGGGATGTCTAACCATTTGAAGTAGAAATATTTATGTCTGCCAATATCAGGTTTTAGAAAGATAAAATTTCTTACCACTAGGCCATTGTACCCTTCATACTCATTTTGATGCTATATAGGACAGTTTATTTCCTTTATATACTTCAAGTCCGAGTTTTATAACTTGTAATTATATGTGTTGTTATATAAAAAAATGAATGTCACTATTAATTTTGACAGGCTAATGAGGTGCAGGACTGCAAAATCCTGGAAGTATGTGATTTTATAGAAAGTTCTACTATCATACTTGTTTTGTAATAAACCAAATTGTGGACCTCCAAAATGTGCTGCTGTCTTATAATAAAACCATTCACAGCAACAACTAAGAGAAGAGAATTCTTTCTTTTCAATCAGCGATGGTCACCTCTGCTATAAAGAAAATGCTCTGGGTTCTTTTTGAAGCAGAAAAATAAGTAAACACCCAAGAAACACTCCAAAAACTGATGTTAGTCATCAAAATAAACTAGCAAAGCCTCAAAGCCATTTGAAAATATCAATCTTGTGGAGATTATAACAATCTGAGATAGAGCCTACTCTGCAGTCAGCATTTACAGAACATTTTTTTGCTTCACTAATTTTCTTGGTTTTTGGCATTGCTCCCAGCTAGTGTCTTCTGGCTCTAACGTGTTCTGTGCCACATTTATACTTTAAGTTAGAAGCATTGTTCAGATATTTTATGTTGCATTTCTCAGATTATATCTCAGTCTATTTCCTTCCAGAGTACCACCTTTCCACATAAGGTACACACCTTTTTCCTTGACCAAGAGACAAAATTTTTTTTCTTTAAATCAGTCATGCTTAGAAACAAGCTTCTATATTACAGCAGCAAAGAAGAACACTGGTGACATTCCCTAGACTTTTCTTCTTCTGGAACTTTCCTTCTGGCATACTGAAGACATGAAAGGTCGATATTTACTCCACCAGCAGCAGTCCAAGTGTGTGTTCCAAATCAAGGGCCATCAAGCAAGCTATTCTTTGGCCTCTGTGAAAAAGAGAATAAATCAGCTTCCAATGAGAGTGACATCCAATGTGGAAGAAAATAAACACTTGATTTCACCTCTGAACCCCTGCTTTGTAACTGACCTATTTTTCAAAACATAGAATAAGCTCTCTCACTTCTTTCTGACATAACTGCCCAAACAACTAAAGTTGCCAACACATCTGACCTATATGGAACTTGTCTATCTTTCAATTCAATCTGTGCAGAATAGAGCAAGGAGACAGTGCTCCGAGGACCAGAAATGCTATTTACATAAAAGTGTCTCTCATTCTCTTTCAGAATCTATTTATTCTTAGTTTGAACTGAGTTCAAAGAAGTCTAAAGGCAGTGTGGTGTAATTATTAGGAGCACAGGCTCTAGAGTTAGACTGAGTTGAATCCTGGCTCTGCAGTTTACTAGCTCTGAGATCTTGGGCAAGTTACTTAAACTCAGTGCTCTGTTGGATTGTTCATAAGATGGGAAAAATACTAACACCTTTTATAGGGATGTAAAACTGAAAAGGAGGTGGATGGGTAAATTCACACCTAACGGGTACAATGCACACTAACTGGGTGAAGGGCACACTTACAACTTTGATTCAAACTGTACAAAAGCAAATTATGTAACCAAAATGTAGGTACCCCCATAAAGTTCTGAAATTTAAAAAAATATGTAGGCTGGGCACAGTGGCTCATGCCTGTAATCCTAGCACTCTGGGAGGTCAAGGCGGGCGGATCATTTGGGCTCAGGAGTTCAAGACCAGCCTGAGCAAGAGCGAGACCCCATCTCTACTAAAAAAAAAATAGAAAGAAATTATCTGGACAACTAAAAATATATAGAAAAAATTAGCCGGGCATGGTGGCACATGTCTGTAGTCCCAGCTACTCGGGAGGCTGAGGCAGGAGGATCACTTGAGCCCAAGAGTTTGAGGTTGCTGTGAGCTAGGCTGACGCCACGGCACTCACTCTTAGCCAGGGCAACAGAGTGAGACTCTGTCTCAAAAAACAAAAACAACAACAACAAAAAATATGTAAAACATCTGTAACAGTGTCAGGCATATATTTTTTGTTAAAGTTCTAAGATCCTAAAATATTGTATACGGCAAGAAAGAAGAGGGAGTAGGGTTTCTATAGGCAATGGCCCTGACACTAACCAGCAGTATCAACTAAAGTTCTCATGGAGGCAGGGGAGGTACTGTTTAAACATAAACGCGAGAATTGGGGACATTGAGCTGTAGGAGCAGAAGCCTGGGCAGTGTGCAAGGGCATCACTTTATTACATAACAATAGAGTGGTGGAAGTTTATAAAGAGGAACCTGAACCATCATGCCCAAGGACATGACTCTATTTCAGCTAAGTAAAATAGCTGTTTATAAACATGATGTTTATAAACATGACCCAGATTATTAAAGAAATGATTTTAAAAGGCTCAATAATTAAATTGAAGAAAAAATATATTTTGGATGATTTCTGTTCAAAAGAGCTGAATAAAAAGTTTTGGTGCCTTAATACTGCTTAGAGTATAAAACAAAGTTGAGATCTGAGGAAAATACTATTGATTTTAGCGGCAGAGTCAAGAAAATGTTGTTTGTCAGGAGATGGAAACCTAAATGTGTTTATTAGCATACGGGAAAGAACTAGCAGAAAGAAAGATTAAATTTACAAGGGAAAAAGAGAAAAATTGAAAGAATAAAATCTCAGTGGAAGGAAAAGGGTTTAGATGAATAGCACAGGTGGAAAGATGGCCTCCGCCATGTGCATTTTCCTCAGGGATGGAAATGACAGAAACAGGGAGGAGAAGGGGACGAAGGAAGGAAGAGCCCAGAGGCAACTCTGTGTGCAGAAGGAGCTCACTGGAGCCAGCTTTTTAGCAGAGTAATAGGTTAGGTCATCTACCAAGGGGAGGCAAAATGGATAAAATTAAAGCCTTGAAAAGATGTTCACAGTTTGTTTTTTCTTTCACAGGTAAAGGGCATTCATCCAGTAAAGGACATTATTTCTTCATGTTTCCACTTTAATAACACTTTATCAAATCAATTTTTCTCTTGAAAGCATTCATTTTTCTAGTATTTGGAAAAAATTTTCACAAAAAAGCATCTAAATGACTGAAACGAGTCTACTCCTTAATGTCAGCTCTATGCATAAAAGGAATAAGTGGCGGTGACGGTAGTGGGGACAGGGGTTCCAAATTGCACAGCACCATTTGGAAGCACTCACCTTCCTACAGGAAGATTACAATATAATTTGTATAGGTCTGTTTTCTGCAACCACTGTACTGGGTTGAATGATGTCCCCACAAAATACATGTCCACCCGGAGCTTCAGAATTTGACCTTGTTTGGAAATAGGGTTTTTGCAGATGTACTCAGTTAGGAAGAAGTCATACTGGATTAGAGGGGTCCCCAATCCAATATAACTGGTAAGGAGAGAAAATCCAACACAGACACAGACACAGAAGGAAGGCAGCCATGTGAAGACAGAGGCAGAGATTGAAGCTATGTTGTCATAAGCCAAGGGACATCTGGGCTCTCGGAAGCTGGAAAAGGTAAGGAAGAATCCTCCGCTACAAACCTGCAAGGGAGCATGGCTCTGTGAACACCTTGATTTTGGACTTCTGGCCTCCAGAACTGTCAGGGAACAAATTTCTGGTGTTTTAAGCCACCCAATTTGTGGTGCTTTGCTACGGCAGCCCTAGCAAACTAGTACACTCACCAAAAGGACATGAGGGACCAAATCCTGTGACTAATGGATGCTTCCTATATTCGGCATCATAAGGATGATCCCAAAATCATAAGTACCATTTTCTACCAGAACTTAGCTTTGTTGAACCTTAACCTCTCTCTGGAAACACCAGGAAAAATATTTCTTACACTGTTATTGTAAGCAGAGTAATGATTTATCTGAAAACCCTGAAAAAACTGATGGGGAGCGGACATGAGATAAAAGCACCCAAGTACCGTTAGTCCCAGCATTCCACATTCAATGAAGAGCTCATTCAAATGGGGATGAGAACTAATCATTTGAAATAACCAGTTGGTAGAAAAAAAAATCTGATCTCTTAAGGCCCTAATATATGTCTCTTTAAAAAGAAAGACACCAATTAGAACACTGAGCCCGGAGCAATGTACAGTAATGAAAGCAAACACAGGGCTGAGGGATCCATCTGGAGCTACTTGATAGGACATCAAAGGGGGTCACCAGCACCTAAACGGCCAGAGGGGGTGGAAAGGACAGAGCCCACTCCGTGTCTTAAGGCTGTCTTGCTGAATCTCACCACATGTTTGGATAAAAAACTACCTGACTCTCTATGCTTTGAGCTTGTAAGATATCACAGGAGGAAATAAATCAAAATTTAGAGATCAAGGTCTGGGATTGTATTGCAATTACTCTGGAGAGGTGGTGAAAAGATACTACAGTCATAGAACAGCAAAAAAGAAACATTAGGACTAAGCTTCTCTTTTTTCTTGAAACAATAAATTTGTGGAGATAAAGGGGGAAAATGGTTCCTTTTTTATTTAGAGAGCTCCTGGGAAATAGCTGTATTTATATGTACAAAATGGAAAAAAAACTATAATGGAGTAGAAAGGGCCACAGTAAGAAGAAATTATAGGGAATATTGTTTGTAAAGAACATTAAACTTTGATTTTAAAATGGACCAGAATCATTATAGACTTCTACAAAAATTTGAGTAGCCAGATCAAACCAACTCTTTAGAAAGATGCTTCTTACTGCTCTGTGAGCAGCATAGTTTCCAGATCAGAGAAGGCAATAAAAAGAATTCAGGCATGAGGCAATTGAGCATCCAGACTGGGTTATGTGTGTAAAAAGATGAGGACATAGAATTCAAAATGGATTAAATAAAACAGACTTGCACTCAGATCTGCTTGTCTTCCATAAACTCTTCAACCAAAACCTCCAATCTTTTATTCTCTCACTCTAAAGTAGATATTCCATCAATCTTTCACCTCAATCCATTGATTCCAACAACTTTTTTTTATTGTTCCTCATCTCCATATGTCCTCACTTCCCTGCCTACCCAAATTAAATCCCATGGTTCACCATTATAATCACTCCTATCACACACCCCCAACTGCCTACCCCTCTCTCCTTCCATTAGACCCATTTGGCTCAATTCCAGTGCTCATTAAGCTCAACTCTCCACCCCCTCCAGCCTTGCACCTGGACAGCTGGACAACTGAATGGGGCCAAAGAAAAACAAACAGCCACACACACCTGTCTCCCTTTGACTTCATAATCTCTAACTTTAGGAGGACCTGTTTGCCTGGTTCGTTCGGTCTCCCAGTTGCATAGATAATTATTTCATGCCTTCCCTGTCCTCAGATGTCCAACACCATCTCCCCTCAGCTCATGATCTTGCTCCCTATTTCTCTGAAAAGACAGTGAGATCAAAAGAGAAATTTTCAAACTCTGGTTACCATACTTACTTTTATATCTGTCTTTCTTCTTGTTACTGGGAATCAACAACTCATGCTCTTGTCTAAGTTTAACCCCTTCCATTATAATGTTTCCTCTCTCCTAGATTAATATTAGCATACAAACATATTATACAATCTTTTAAAAATGTTGCCTGGCTGCCATATTCTTCTTCAGTTATTACCTCATTCCATTTTACAAATAAATCTAATTTTCTGTGCTGAATGTCATTCTTATTTGAACCTACTCCACACAGGCTTTTGCCTTTACCACTCAACAAAGACTGTGCTTGTGAGGTCAGAAATTATCACATCATTGTTGTATGCATTAGTAAATTCTTAGTCCTCATCTCATTTGATGATCATCAGCAATTGACACAGCTGATTACTCCTTCTTTGAAACATTTCTTCCTAAGACTTCCAGAACACCACTGCTTCTTGGTTCTCCTTTTACTTCGCTGTGGGTCTCTTTTGCTTTTTCTTTTTATTCACTCCAGCCTATAAATATTATAGGGACTCAGGACTCAGTCCTCAGATCACCTTCCCTCTTTTATCTACTCTTCCAAAGGTGATAAAATCTAGTCCAGTGGTTTTGAAAATCATCTAAACATGGATAACTGCCAAACATATCTTATTTTTCCCCAAGACCTTTCCTCTGAACTCCAAACCCATATGTGTAACCACCATACATAATTTCTTACTGCATGTTTGTTATTGGGTTAGAAAATGTATATAAACATGGTATATTTACATTTTAATTGAATGTCCATCATTTTAAAATGAACATGACCAAAACAGATTTCTTAATTCCCCCTGCCCCAAGATTTCTGCAGTCTTCCCCATTCATTCTTCCTGTTGCTCCAACCGAGAACCTTGGCATCAGCCTTGGTGCTTCTATTTCTCTTATACTCTTCAACCAATTCATTTTGTTCAAGCCACCATTACCTCTCCAAGATTATTGCAGGAACCTACCAGTCTCCCTGCTTCCACCATTGTCCTCCTACACCATACTTGTCATACATCAGCCAGGATGGTGCTTTCAAATGTAATTCAGCTCGGATCATTGTCAAGACAGGAACTGTGAGAGCTGTGGGAACTTGCCCTACTAGCAAGCTAATAATTTAGTCAGCTGCAGTTTCACAAATACTGGCAGAAGACACAGACTACTGAGTCAGAGATAAAAGATAACTTATTACTCACAGTAATAGTAGTCAGTATAACATTGTTGTACCAGTTCCCTAAGTCCCGATTCTCACAGGATGATGTAGAGCCAGTGACTGGTAGCACATGCAGTCAGGTGTGTTACAGGAAAGGAGCACCAGTGTGAGGAAGCCTGATGTTATATAAGTAGCTGCTGATAAACCTATCTTTCCTTTCTTCCAGATGGAGACATTATAGATGTCTTACCCTGAAATATAACCAAATCTGCTCCAGAGAGGGAAACAACTCTGTCTTCCAAGGCTGCTTGCAAATGCAAACATCCTTAAAAAGAAAGTTCAGAGCAAATTATCTGCTAATGCCTTTGAAGATGTGCAGAAATGTGAAGGACCGTGGAAAATGTTGTCCCAACAATCACTTCTCTGCTTAAAGCCATCTAATAGCTTCCCACTTCATTCACAGTAAAAGCCAGACTCCCTGTATGCACTTGCAAGTTCCTGAGTGGTGTTACCCTCTGCTCTCTATTAGTCCTCATCCCCTGCTCTCCCTCTCGCCCACTCAGCTCCAGCCCTGCTGCTCCTTAAAATGCCAAGTATGCTCCTACCTTGACTTACACTTGGAATATTCTTCTTCTGGGCATTGATCATGCTCACCCTCTTTCGTCAATGTCTCTGGTCTAATGTTACCTTATCCAAGATACTCTCCCAGACCATTATATATAAAATAATTTTATGCCTAGCACTCCCTACTCCCATTTATGCCGCTTTATATTTCTTCATTGTTCATCACTACCTGACACATTTTCTATTTGCTTATTTATTGGTCTATTGTCAAAATCACCCCATTACTATGAAAGCTCCATTAAGGCACTTGGAATAGTGTCTGGTCCATAGCATCTAAAGAAGGAAGGAAGGAGAGAGAAAAGGAGAGACAAAGGGGACAGAGAGGGAGGAAGGGAGAGGGAGAGGAAAGACAAAGAGAGAAGGACACAGTGAAAGAAGGGAAGAGAAATGTCCAAAAATTACTCTAAGGTGGCAAGTCTGTGGGAGTGTAAGGAGAGTGGCACCACGGATGACAAACCTCGCTATAATTTATTTAAAAAAGAAACAATAATAAACAAAAATTTTACTAGGTCAAATATCACTAGTTAAATGTTTATTCAAATGCTCTATTTTAAACCAGTATTTCTCAAACGGAAGTCCACGGACCCCTGAGAATAAATGAGCATGTTTCTATGAGTCTAATGATTTTCTGAGAGACTTTCAAACTTTTTAGTTTTGATTTTGGTAAAAATAAGACATGTGTGTACTTAGCTAAGTAAAATTATACAAATAGTAATTTAAGCCAACATTGGGGTTTCACAAGTATTTTTGCCTTAAAAATACCCAGCATTTCTCGAATATGAGAAGCACGGGTGCCGTGTTCCTTCACAGCTCCACAGTGTATATTCTGTTGTCTCCCCTATTCTTGCTTTCTCATATTTTTTTCCACTCAGGAATGTGTCTGTAAATTTGAGGGAACTGGACTGGATAATTTTATTTACCTGAGACAAATAGTAGTTTTTCCCTAATATGTCCTCACTATTGAACTGCTACTTTAACTCAGGCGTGGAAAGCTCTAAACATCAAAACTCTCATTTTCATCAAACTTTTCAGGATCCGAGGTATTACCTTCACTATCAAAAGAGTAATTAAAATGTATTTAGAAGAGTTCTGTTATCTCATTAGCACCTCTCAATAAACAACGTTTGTCCATTGCCCACTCACAGGCCAGTTTAGGCTTTGGCCTTGGTAATGTGAGTTGTGAATTTGTATCAGGAGATGCTTAGAGTCCTCTCCAAGAAGTTTGTTTAACTTGTAATCAACACTTGTATTACTCTGCTGAGTCCGCCATAACAAAATGCCACAGGCTGTGTGGCTTAAATAATGGAAATTTACTTTCTCACAGTCTGGAGGATGGAAGTCCAAGATTAGGGTGCCAGCATGGTCGGGTTCTGGTGAGGGCTTTCTTCCTGGCTAATAGACAGCACCTTCTTGCGGTATCGCCACATAGTGAAGAGAAAGAGAGGGCAAACTCTTCTTACAAGAGCACTAAACCCATCGTGAGAGACCCACCCTAATGACCTCATCTGAACCTAATCACCTCCCAAAGGCCCCATCTCCAAATGCCATCACACTGGAGGTTAAATTCAACACATGAATTTAGGGGTGGGAGGGACACAGTTTAGTCCAAGTAACCCTTAATATGAAGGACATCAAAGAGGTAAGATCTCCTTCTCAGGTTGACTCCAGATAGACACAGGTGACTTAGATAACCGATTTTCTACTTTCTAAACTGGTTCAATTTGTTGTTTCTAGGGTCCTATAGACTAGGGTGACCAGTAGTATTTTGGCTCAGTCTCTTAGAAAGATCTCAAACCAAAATGGATCCCCTAAAATTTTCACCTAAAATGAGTAAAACCAAGCTCCACAAGCAGTGTCTTCACTCATAGGATATAAATGTCAGGGATCCAGCACAGTCTCCTTTCTCCCTGAACTCTCTCTCAGGCTGTCCCATGGAATGTAACAAGGGGCTCCTTTCCATGCTGGAAGTCCATGGATGCTTAGACCTGGAGCACACAATTATCAGACTATGTTACATGCTATCAATCTTTACGGAATATTTTTGGGGGAGGGGGTGGCGAAAATGATTAATATTGGAAACCCAATAATTTGATTGAAAAGTGGGAAGCTATAAATAGTTCACAGAAAAAGAAATATGATTCTTAAACATATGTAAAAATGTTTAATCTCACTCTTAATAGGTGAAACACAAATAAAAACTATAATTGGATTCTATTTCTCATCAAAAAATTAGTAAAGATCAAAAAATTCCTAACTCACAGAGTTGCTAAAAGTATGGTAGGATGGGCATTCTTGTATATTGTGGCAGGGAGTGTAAATTGCTTCACCATCTATGGAGAAGGATTTCACATTATGTATACAAAATTGCAAATCCCAATTACTGAATTATTCACTGGCCTACCATTCCACATCTGGAAACTTTTCCTATAGATATGTTATATATATACTAAATGATATATGTAAAAGATACACATTCCAGCATTATTTATAATAGCAAAAGATTGGCAATGATTTAAATGTCTATTAATAGAAGTATGACTAAATAAATTATACTCCAAGCATATGATAGAATATATGCTACATTTAAAAATAGTAGGGCAACTTTTTATATATACTGATTTGGTCTTGATATTTTAAAGTGAACATAATATAGAATCTTATGTATGAGGTGGTAGCATGTGTCTAAATATGTATATGTATATATATATGCATATAGAATTATTAAAATACATATATACATCTGGAGAGGGAAACTAGATGATCAGGGGACAGGATAAGAAAAAGATTGACTTTTCAAAGTAATCCCCCTTGGACACTGAAAGTTGAATCCAGTGCATGGATTTCTTTTTTAATAAATATATAAATGGACTTGAAACATTTCTTCTTTATTGAGTGAACTTCTTAGTAATGTAGATACAAGGCAAGTACCCTGAGCCTTGGGGGAAGGGTATAGCATGATATGTATGTGACCAGATGAAAGTCACCCCTACTAATAATACCCCTTGGTGTGGAGAGCTGTTCTCTGTGGAGGAAATGAGCACAATTACTTAGGAGTTAAAGATTAAAAAGCCCTTGAGAATGTAGACATCGAGATCTTGACTCTTTTTTGAGATTATTGTTACTATAAACTTTTTATTGATCAATATAGTCCCACAGGCAACAATGACTTCCAGTAGTCCCCAAGGAGGACTTCACCATTAGAGGAGAGATACCTGGACTGGTGAGTTCACTCAGAGCCAAGACCAATGTTCATGGTAGAAGGGCTGATGGCAGCAGAGCAACATCCGTGGATGGACTTCATTGCTGAGCCAGCTCCCTGATGGGTGTCCACGTAGCTGAACATGTGAATGTGAAACCCAAGTTGACCTGGCAGCCCAAGTGTGGAGCACCTTTGCAAAGCATCAGACTCAGGAAGTGAGATTATTTTCTCTAGAAGTCCCTCTGCAGCCTCTAGGCATCTGCTCCATCTCTCATGGTTAAAAGCATTCTTAGTATTGGAAGTCTATGGTAATATGACCACAGTCTAGCTTAAACGGTGTGCAGAGAAACCTCTAGAACATACTCTCCTTGCATTGGAAAGCTACCACTAAGTCTGTAGTGGTGGCGTTGTGATAGGGAATTGAAGGCAGAGAAAATCACAAGACCTTCTGTTTTTAGCAGCAACATGTGGCAGTGACAGAAACAAAATCAGCAGAAGACAATGACCATTTAGAAGTGTGACAATTCATCCCTTTGAACTGAATAAGACCCCCCCAAGGGTTATGATGGTTTTAATTTGATGGAAAGGAAAAGAACTTCTGAATACAAGATACTGGACTTTCTAGTAATTTGGGTGTATTAATGCTCAGGCCAGTGTCAATTTGAAAAATAAAATAGATACGAATACCTTTGTACCTCAAGCATGTGAAGCAGACCACACCAGTAGCCTAGGGAAGAAGAACTGTGTCTGTGGCCAGACTCAGATGTGCCCAGGAAAACCCAACCAATCCTCATGACTCTCAGGAATGGAGTAAAGCTGGGTCTCTTGGAGCCTGAAATTAGAATTCAGGAAATTAATGAATTAATTTAAAACTTTGCCCCAAAAATGCTCCCTAAATTTACAGAATTAAAGGTTCTATGAGTCTCTCTTTTGCTCCTAAAACTACTTAATGTGCCCAACCCCTTACTGCATGTATTACAGTATGTTATAATTAAATCAGAGTTTAATTATGCTCCACAAACACCCTTGTTATACTAACAGCCCCTAATGAGACTATGAGTTGAATATATTAAATTTAAAACCATTATGTTGAGAATAGAACAAAAAGATCATTAGTTATTATGCTAATGTGGTGATATTTTAGACCTGAGCTGATTGCCCACCAGCCTTCCCTACAAAACAAGGATTAGGCCTTGATTTAATGGCTTCCTCTCACCATGCCCCAAGGTTATAGTAGCAAACTCTACAAGATTACTGAGTAGAGGATAATGGGGGAGACGGGTGGATCAAGAAAGTTCACACCGTAGGAAGAGTTCCAAATGTTTTTTTTTTTTAATCTTGGATTTAAAATTATAACGGTTTCAACTACGTAAGGAAGGTGAAGTTCTCAGCCAAATTGCTTGGCAACAGCTTGGCTGCATAACTCTGTGGGTTGATTTTGTGACTTTATTTGCTCTCTCAGGAGAATATTGAGACTGCAGCCATGTAGAGATACCTTAATTCAATTCTGAACTAAAATTTGAATTGTTGATTTTTTTCAAACAAATTATAGAGAGTAATACAAATTAGATCATTTTAGTTTTGTCTGATCCTGTGGCATATTGAAGAACATCTTAACCAGCCAATAAACCACACGTGAAAAAAAAAGAATTTTAAGTATATGTATTCTGTCACACATTCTGTTTCTTAATCCTTATTGATCTACTTTGCTTAGTAAAACATTTTACTGTACACAGAAACAAGCTTGGAAGCCTTCTGCAAATCGAACATTATGTTTCTTTTACTGGCTGCCCCTGGAGTTTTGAGTTACATGATTTTTCTTTTGACCACCCTATTACTTGGTGAGGAAATATATGAGTTTATAAATATGTTTCCCTGTGCCTATCATTGCACACTAACATAAAACTTTAAAAGATTAGAGGGCATTTCACTTCTCTATAATTACCAAATGTTAGGTTCAGTATTCTTACCACCAGGGCATGAGGTGGGTACTTTGTGACCTCATCGTACTTGTTGTCTACCATGCAAGGTTTTACCTTTGACATTGCATAATTGTCCTAGCTACTCAGGTATCACAGGTACTATGGAAATCTCCTATTCTGAGATAGAAGGCTCCATCCCAAGCAATGACCCATCATATTTGTATTTAGCAACCATATAGAGTACAAGGTGTATCCACAGAACTACATTAATAATGAATGACAGTAATAAAGTTAAGAGATCAATGATAAGTTAATTTAAATGAATAAAATCACAATAATTGGGAAAAGATAAAACATAAGAAGATAAAATCACAATAACTGAGAAAATAGGGCAAACTGAGCAAAAACAAAATGAAAAAAAAAAAACCCTAAAGCAAAATGATAATTTTATAATGTAAATAATGAAAAGCTGATGGAACAGAAATTAGTTAACTTATTAAAATAAAACATCAAGAAGTTCCAAACATAGGCCAGGAAGAATAATATTTCTGCAAAATATTTTTATAGCTGCATATCTAAACTAATAACTAATAATGTTTTTAACCAAAAACTAATAATGTTTTAACCATTCTCAACATAATGGTTTCATAAAAATAAATAAATAAATAAACGTGTTCCCATTTTTTGGCTAAAAAGAATTTTGCACAATATAGAAGTGTTTTAATAGACACAAAGAAAGGAAGAGTTTGAATTTTATTTAAAGCAAAATGCAGAAGAGTTTAAAATTACCCTATAAATATGTTAAGATGTATTTGAATTAAATTACAATGGCAGTTACCTTTTAGACTCATCATTAGCCATTAGTCACTATTACTCTTGCCTGGGTTAAGAGGTTCCCTACTCTTGGTTTTTTACCTTTTTGTTTTATAATAAATGCTGACTGCGCAAGATAAAGTTGCTCTATTTTTAAATGCCATACACCTGCACCTTCATGATTCATTTGCTCCCTAGAACAGATTATTAACATTTCAAGAAAGAAATATATTATGCAAGGACAATATGATTTTATATATTTTTTCACGGGAGTAAAAAATGTTATGAAGATAGAAATTATTAGTAAGTTATCTAAAAAAAAGCCCTATCATTAGTCCCCAGAGACGTCTAAGCTGGGTTAACCTTTTTATTTTAAAGAATGGGATAAGCTTACTAAGGTAAGAACATAATTTCTTTAATACATCAGTTTCCCAAGAATAAATTTAACACCTGCTAATCCCTTTCTTTCCTACCCTTCTCCTTCTACTTAATGATAGTTTTAATTACTTCTCAGGCAATGTATGTATGGGGGGTATAATATAATGAAGATAAAATATCCTTTAATTATCCCTAACTTCAAGAAGGAGCTATATAACTGTGTGGTCTTGGGTTAGACCCTGAGGCAACCCAAACAGTCAGAAATGCAGAATCTTCTATTTTTGCAATGCTGCTATCTTTAAAGAATTTACTGAATATTTGGAAGTATGTCAGAAAAATTACTCCCATTTTGTTTTATTGATTTAAATGGCAGTTATTTTTTAGACACAGTTTAGGAAGTTTTACAACATCTACCCTTTGTTAAATTGTGGTATAATCACATTCATACACCTAAACACACACAGATATTGAATGTGAATTTGCCCATGGTTTTGTTATTTCAAGACTTTCAGCAGTGGAGATCACAGAATTAAGAATGGAACCAGGCCAGGCACGGTGGCGCACGCCTGTAATCCTAGCTCTCTGGGAGGCCAAGGCAGGCGGATTGTTTGAGCTCAGGAGTTCGAAACCAGCCTGAGCAAGAGCAAGACCCCGTCTCTACTAAAATTAGAAAGAAATTAATTGGACAACTAAAAATATATAGAAAAAACTAGCCGGGCATGGTGGCGCATGCCTGTAGTCCCAGCTACTCAGGAGGCTGAGGCAGGAGGATCGCTTGAGCCCAGGAGTTTG
>CAUYSK010105582.1:0-21813 GCA_963575035.1 Avahi laniger
GGCAGGCAAGACAACAGCCAAATAAGGACGAGCGTCTGGCGTGGCAGAGGGTGGAAGACAAGGTATGAGGGATACTGAGGAGGCAGAACTGACCGGATTTGGGGGTGAGGAAAGAGGGGGGCTCAGGCGGAGAAAAGGAACGTGGCATAACTCCAAGGAAGGTCTGGTGAAGCAGACTGTGTGACAGCTGATGACACGCATTGGGTCATTCTTGTCGCACCCAACTAAGCCACAGTGGAAGGTCCAGGAGGAAAAGCACTCGGGGCACATAGCACCTGCTGCCAGAATGACCCGCAAGCCCAGCTGCTGACACGCCTGCCACGACCCTCAGACCAGTTCCACCCAGGAGCTGCTGAAACAGCGTGACTGTCACCAGTCAGAGCTGGCCAGCTCCCGAAACCTTTGCTAGTGCCAACGGTCTTTCATTCAAAATGATAAGCAGCATTTCTCTTCCTGATAAAACTCCTGCCCTTCTCTTTGTTCTTTAGACATATCCAAGACCACCCTGGTCTGTGTGTATGCCTCGAATTGCAATTCTGTTTCTTTAAAACATGTATTCCCAAATAAAATGTTCTGCATGGATAGTGATCTCTATATTTTTATGTGACTTTAACAAACAATTTATGCAGGATGGCTGGGGAATGGAATCAAAGTTCAGGTTTGGACATGATGTGTGTGAACTACGGTACCTATGAGTTATCCAGATAAGTGTCTACTTTCACTTTGGATATCTAAGAAAATAATCCTGCATATAAAATTAGAGCATATTTATGCTTTAATATGTTCAGGATAGTGTTGTTATTCACAATAAAGAAAAATCGGAACATAACCTGAATGTCTAAAAAATAACACAATGATTTAAATAACTTTTGATGCACTACATTCCATCAAGGAGATCACTCTATTAAAGCTGATGGTCATAAAGACCACAGAACACCACAAAATTTTTTTAGTTTTTTTTGTTTTTTAAAGAGATGGGGTCTATGTTGTCTAGGCTGTAGTTGAACTCCTGGGCTCGAGTGATTCTTCTGTCTCTGTTCCGAGAGTAGGTGGGACCACAGGCTCATGCCATCACGCATACAAATTTTTGATGTGATATTACCTTAAAAAGCAGTCCACAAAATTTTAGTCACATTATTATTATGACTATGATTTTAAAAATATAAATTGAAATAAAAAAAGGATGAAAGGAAATATATCAAATAGCAATATTAACTGGGGTTTGGTAGTTAATAATAGGGTTGGGGTGATTTTTAAAAATTATCTTCCAAATTTTAATACACTTATACAATTCTCACAATAGGAAAAAATTAAACACGCTATTTAAAAATGAATTATATAACATGACTTAAAACTTGATTATTATAGCAGTTTCCAAGAAGGCAGGGGAAATAAACTTTCAATATCTTCTATATGTTCATATCTACCTTTAAATCAAAATACACTTTAGTAACCCCATCACTTAGAAAGTGTCGTTTCAAGCTATGAATACAATTAAAGAACTATAAATAGAAGGTTAAAGGAAAAGGGTTCCTTTTAGGGAACATGAGTATGGCATTCCATCTTAAAACAGTAGCTATCCTTTCCTAGAAGTTTTTAATAAAGCTATCTTGAATTAGTCATTTTTGAGTGCTAACATTATACGGCAAATACAGACTAGGCATAATGTGTACTTCTCAAAATATAAATGATCTAGTTAGGAATATGAACACAGTAAGACTTTAAAATACATAAAAGTAATACCAGTTGAGTACTGACTATGTGTATCATCCATATTCCCTTAACGTAAATATCATGTAAATATAACACGTATGCACATGTACATACAATAAACTTGAGCAATAACAATTCAAATCTACTTTAGATCTTTAATATTCTTATTTTCTTCTCTGATTAAACTCACCAATCAAAGCAAACAACTAATAATAAAATTTTATTTCCTTTCATAGTAGAAAAAAATTTTAAAAGCCCAAGTACTGTAAGCATGCTTAAGATTCTCTTTAAAAAAATCAGAATCCAAATGTATGCGTGCATATCTTTACAAGCGTTTGGAATTTTGTCATAACAGAGTGGTTAAAAAATAGTCTTTATCCACAAATTCCTGCCCTAGTTATCATACTCAACAGTTTAGTTTGGAGAAAAATGTAACTTATTCACAGGGGAGCCCACCAAAGCAGCCTAAGTCAGTATACCCAGGATACTGCTGGTTTGTAGTATCTTATGTCAGAACTTTCTTCTAAAGGGGAATAACAACTCAAACAATCCCCGACAGTTTCAATGGCTCCTCACCGCTTTCCTAATTATTTTTCCAGGTTCGAGGCCCTGTGCTCAAGGAAGAACACCTTTTCCTGACACACCTAGCCACTGGGACCTTTGGTCACAGTGCTCCCTCCACCCGACGGATTGCTCAAGGTCCCTCCATCCACAAAGCCGCCCAGAGCTTCCTGCTGGCTCGCATACAGCACTGCAAAGTGCTCTGCGCAAAACTGCTTCTGAAACGCTGGCGTCCCGGCGCCCATGGTGGTCACTTTGGCTCTGAGCAGGTTCAGAGACAGACGGCTGGGAGCTGGGGGCCCTTCTCTGGAACCACACCTGGACAACTGCCACCTGGCTTCCAGAACCTGCATCCTCTGCCCTCACATTATGTCTGTCCTGTCTGTTTTCCAAGTAAGAAAAAGCACTTTAAGACGCTGGCAAATTAACAGAACAAAGAAAGAAATTCCTTACTCATTCTCATTGTCTTGAGATCCCCAAGGAAGTACAAAATTAATGACAGGACAAAAAGAAAATGAAAGAGGCTCGGCAGTGCTTGTAAGAGTCACTTTAAGTGGTTTCAGGAGTTGATGGAATTTTATTTAATCGTGTCTAATTTCACTTCAAAACTTATTCTTTTATGAAACAAGAGGAAAATCATTATCACATTGCTCGTAAGTTCATGAGCTGTGAACAGAATTGAGCATGGGAGAAGGGAGACCAGTGAGATGGGCAAACACATCTCCAGCGGGCGAGAGCAGTCAGAGGTCAAGGAGGCGAGCGCATAAGCAGAGGCCGAATGAACTGAGAAGGGATGAAGAAAAACAATGGCAACAATGATAATTAAAAAGCAAGACACGCCGCACACCTCTCAGAGCAGGCTAAACCACGCTCGGCACTCTATTAAGTGCTTGATAAATTTGTTGAGCAAATGCATTTCTCCTTCTCATTCCCAACACTTTGGGCTTCGAACGTTTCACGCTTCCTTAGATATCAAAGCTTTTGTACACAGAAATCCTCTGCCTCTGATGATCCTTCCCCCAAGCTCCTCCCCGCACCTCGGGGACGCCTACTTAACCTTCAGACCGCAGCTCACATGCTTGGCACAAGGCCCTGAAAGTCCCTGGCTCCGCCTTGGCACCCATTACCCTTTCTTACAAACGCTCACCACAGTTTGTGATTATGTATGTGGTCGTGTGTTGCTTAACCATGGTGAGAATTTCTGAAATAGGCATCGTTAGGCAATGTCATCGTTGTGAGATCACAGGGCGCACTTATACAAACCCAGACGCACAGCCTGCTACACACCCAGTCTGCGTGGTGTATACACAGACTATTGCTTCCAGGCTACAAACTTGCACGGCACGTTACTGCCCTGAATACGGCCCACAAGTGGAACGCAAATCACTAGGTGGTAGGAATTTTTCAGCTCCATTATAATCGTATGGGACCACCGTCATATGTGGTCCATCACTGATCAAAATGTCATTAGGTGACAATGACTGTATATATGTGATAAATTCTTTAAGGTGTAAACAGTAAGCTCCATGAAGGCAGAGACAGGGACGAATTTCTCAGCACCACCGTCTCACACCCCAGGACCAATGTAATGCCTGGCATATACCTGGCACCCTGGAAGCACTTGTTAGATGAATTAAGAGCTTAAAATACTTGTTTAGCTTCATGACTTGCTGGGCTTCCCACACACAACAAAACCCAAAACTCCCAGAATGGCTTCTACTCGCCTCCCAAGCATCATCCCTCGACCCTTCCACATGTACAACCTGCAGATCCTCCTCTGAACACGTTCTCTCACTGCTCCATGCCTGGCCCGTGCCACGTCCCTCTCCAGTCTTCAGGACTCAGCTTTGGCCCATCTCTTCGGGAGGCCCCTCAACTCTCTCGCAGACTGGACTCGGTGCTTCTCCATTATGCTAACGTGTTCCATCACAGGACGTCTCCCACTCACTGACCGCACGAGTTATTCATATGGCTACTTGCATGTCTCTGCCATTTCACCGAGTTCCTCAAAATCAGGGATCTAGCCAGTGGCCATACATGTTGCAGCTGTGTGTATCTCTGTCATATCTAACGCTTGGCACAAAGTCGGACACGTAGACACGTATCTATCATGCAAACCTGGCCTCTGCTGAACCAACACATTGAACAGTCATCTTGCAAACAGAAAACATTCATTCAGATCATTCCATGAACTAGAAGACGCTTTTAAAGACTAAATTTGCTGTTACCCAGTCTTGAATTACCACCATTCTTTTCTGTGACATGGTTAAATTACTTCAATCATAGATATATGATGAAAAACAAACCAAGAGACACTCAGGGAAATGTCAAACACTTACCAGGAACATCAGCATGAAGGATCCCATATAGATGATCAGGAAAAACAAGGAAATCATAGTTAGAGTAAGAATTCCACGAATCCACCAGTTTTTCCACCTACAAAGAAAATGTTTCAGAGTTAGTGTTTAACGTGGTTTTTAAAGTTTTTGTGATGGTTTCAGTATTGAGTTGCCAGGCTTACGAATTTTTCCTAAATGTACTTTAAGACTCTCCTACTTCACTTTGTATAATAAGAACAAATGATATCACTCCGGAGAGAGAAATTAAATGTTATTTTTGTTAAATGTGAGTGAGAAGGAATCATGAGATTAGGGAGTGAGGGGGTCAAGGTGGGTGTGAAAGCCAGGCGTCCACCAGAAACACGGTGCAGACAGCATGGCCTGGCAGTGAGAAAAAGTGAGGAAAGACAAGACAGAACTAAAACGGGAAAGCACAGTGATTCTGGAGAAATAAAGGAGCAGGGTACCAGAAATCCCAGAGGTCGGTCACCGAGGATAAGGACACATGGAAGGACCCTTCCTTGCACTGCGCTCACAGTGTGCTACCTGCTCTCCTTGATTAGGGGCAGAATCCTGGATAGAAAAGTGTTTTCTTATCCTTGGGCCTCTCCCTGCTCCAGAGAGCAGAGCTTCCCCGCAGGTACACCCTGCTGGTTCCTGCCGTGCTGAGAACTGATCTCCCTCAACTCTCCTCGGCAAGGGCCTGGAATGTCTGATGGCCCCCCTCCACACACGAGGGGCCACACACTTCATCCCCAGCGCAGCTGCAGTGTCACTGCTTGTGTGATGTGTCATAAACAATGCTGGCAGCCATTGTAGGAGAAAATCCAGAATGATTCAAACACACAGATGGTGATTTCTGAATGCTCCTATACATGGATGATGATTTCTGAATCTAAAATTGTTGCTGTTTTTAAGACTTATCTGATTTTTATTAATTCAAATGATAGCATTTAAATTATAAGAGATTTTGATTCAGTTTAAAGTCTAGTAACATACACGTACCGTATTCTCAGCACAGGTCCTCATTCTCTTATGACAGAAGTATCAGCTGTTTTCATCCGTTTATGAGATACTGACTACATTCCTTGCTTTCAACCACTCTTCTATATAGTTTAGATACTTTAACTACCCTTCTTCAGATACCTTTTTTATCATGTCATCTCTGCACTCAAAGATCTAAAATGCCAAAGCATTAAGTCCATAAACTTTTCTTCAGCTTCCACAGTTTTTCATGAGGTAGTCAAATTGAACTCACCCAACTTTATTTCCCTTTACTGTTTAACCAACTACGCAGCCTCATAAATTTCTTGTGAGACTATGAGCCTCTAAGGCTGAACTAAAAATGGGTGGAGAGTCAAAAATGCTATGGCGGCCAGGCACAGTGGCTCATTCCTGTAATCCCAGCGCTTTGGGAGGCTGAGGTCGAAGGATCGCTTGAAGCCAGGAGTTGGAGTGGAGCCTTAGCAACACAGTGAGACCCAATCGCTAACAAAAAAATTTTTTTTTAAATGAGCCAGGTGTGATGGCACATGCCTACAGTCCTAGATACTTGGGAGGGTGAAGCAAGAGGATCGCTTAAGCCCAGGACTTCAAGGTTGCAGTGAGCTACAACTGTGCCACTGCACTCCAGCCTGGGCGGCAGAGCCAGACCCTGTCTCCAAAAAAAAAAAAAAAATGCTATGGCTGAAAGGTTCCATTTAGCTTTATAGCTGTAACTGTGGATTAATGCTGTCTATATGAAATTCATAAGGATATTTAGCCCCTCTGTATAACTCACTCTCAGTCTCAGAATTATCAAGAAGCTCTTCTGAAGAAGCGCACAAAAAACAAGCCATCAGAAATCATTCCCCAGGTGAGTGCTGCCAATGACCAGGTGTACCTCTTATGGCTGGCTTGGAGCTTCAGAGAATGGCAGTGGCCGAGAACCTGAGATTTTAAACACGGAAGCTACTCACTTCATATCATCCCAAAATTCCATGGTAACCAAAAACTGGGCACTTGAAGAATGCTGTTTTATTTTTTTTAAGACACAGGGTCTCACTCTGTCACCCAGGCTGGAGTGCAGTGGCGCAGTCACAGTTCACTGTAACTTTGAACTCTTGGGCTCAAGCGATCCTCCTGCCTCAGCCTCTCAAACAGCTGAAACTACAGGCATGTGTCACCATGCCTGGCTAATTTTTTTTTTTAAAAAACTTTTTGTAGAGGTGGAGTCTCACTATGTTGCCCAGGCTGGTCTCAAACTCCTGGCTTTAAGTGATCCTCTCACCTTGGCCTCCCTAAGTGCTAGGATTACAGGCATGAGCCACTGCACCTGGCCTCGAAAAGTATATTGTATCTGGTTTTTATTATATATTTTTTCTCTCAGAAAAATTCCCCTCTCCAAACAAGATTAAAGACTTAATTCCCCTATTTTCAATGACTCTCTTCTAAACCTCCCAAGAATGCCTAATACAAAGTTAAGCACATAAAAAATTAACACATGTTCAAATATAATATATATATACAGACATTGTAACCAAAAATTATCTTTTGGAGAGAGAAGCACTGAATTCAAAACAGAGCATGATGTGACGGGAGGGGGTGGGGAACCAATGCACTAAAAAAACGGAGGACAGTCTGGTTCCAGATTCGAAGTCCTCAACTTCGTTTACCTTGCTGTGACGAACATGCTGGGGGGAGCCTCAACTCTGGCTCCAGGTCATCACACCAAAGCCCCACCCCATGAATTGCTCTTACTGTGTGTCACTGTGAAAAAAGTTGGGAACACTGTTGTATACCAATATGTAACACCTCACATATTAATCTAGACAACAGCTTACATCTATTTCGCGTTTATAAGTTTTATAAGTCAGTCATATCATTAAAGCATACAGTGGAGGGTACTATAAACTTAGCTGAAATTTTGTGGTCAATTAAGCATTTAAAAATACAGCACAGATAGAAAACGGTAACAGATTGTGCAGTTTTAGACAATAATTTTAAACTCGGTTAAAAGAAACAAATTGCCTATTTCTGTCTGGCATTTGAAAGACAGGGAACAGAGAACATGGAATTTTCTTTATTAGGTGTTCCAACACCAGAAAAGACAACCTGACAGGTAGGTAAGTAGATCACTGGCTTCGGAACCTGATAGCCTAAGGCAAGAATCCCAGGTCCATATCTCACTAGCTCTGCAACTTTCACCAGTTAACCTCCCAGACTTGGTTTTCTCACACTGCACAAGGTTTTAAAGATTTAGAAGAAGATGTATATCAAGCACGTAGGACTGTGACTCATATATTAGGTGGTCAAAACTGAAAGCCTGCTCTCCCACAATTCTAAAACTTATAAAAAGTCAAATTTATTACACGGACAAGGATAACCTTAAAGCTTATCTTATGCACTGCGTATATTCATCTTCATCCAATCATACCTTGAAGATAAACCAGATAGAGCTTTCTTGAGAATCTCGGGGGTTCTATCTGAGGATGGTGGAATTTCTGGAATATCAGAATCTGTTCTGGAATCCAAATCTCCATATCTGTCATCAATATCTGTTTCCTAAAATGAAAAAAAGAGATAAATCACTTTGCAAAATAATGTTTAAAAAAGCACATGTTCGCCAAGGCATTTACTTATTGTTCAGTGTGTCAAATTTTAGTTACATAATCTGAAAAAAAGAAACAATTATTAACTCACATTGAATATCCAAGCACTGTTACACTTTTGTTAGGAAAGTTAATCTTTGCTAAAAGTTATCTACATAAGGGATCACTTTAAACCAAAGACAAAAAAGAAGTTGATATATTTTCAAAATCAGAAAGTTACCCCAAAAATTAATTATGTATTGTTTTGCTACTTAACTGGGACAACGTGGTGTTATTTCCATGTAAATTCTGATCAGCTGCTCACAGCGCCTTTTTGATTTGATTACAATCAAAGCATCAATAAGAGTAATATCTTACACGTAGCATTTTATATATATCAATACTTTTAAGCATGAATTCCCATTATTTTTATTAGATCCTTGAGAGAAACTCCCAATGCAGCAAGTCAAATAGATATTTCTATTTTAGCAATAGGTAAACTATGATCAAAAGCATTTGCTTTGGTGGTGAGATTTTTTAAAAAGTTACTTAAAACCCAAACTGACTTCTGAGAGTGCGTGTCCCGGAGCTGTGTGTGTATGCTGGGGGTGGCAGGGAGCACCAGGCCTTTAGTTAGACAAGGGTGGTCATAGCGATTTTAAGAACAGAAATGTCATATAATGCTCAGCTTGAAATCGTTCATTCTGCTGTAATAAAACGGTTTCTACTCCCGTGTCCTCCCCTCGCCTCCATTCCCTCAAGCCCACCCTGGTAACCGTCATTAAAGAGCGCTACACAGACACCTTAGGAGGGCGTTTTACAGAGGAGAAACCGGAGCAAGAGAGCAGAACCCCGGTAGAGGAAATACAAGCAGATGAAGCATTGAGTAGAACACTGGGCCAGGAATAACCCTAGGAATTTGGAATACTGAAGAATCTCAACCCAAACTCAGCCTTTATTAGTTCCGAAACTTTGGCAAATGTCATCATCTCTTTTAACTGTTTCTTCATTCATAAAATGAAGCATTTAACATAAGGCCAATGACTTAGTAAATTCCATAAGTGGTAAGCTATTATCACGATTGAATTAAGTCTTCTAATTCCTCATTAAGTGGCTTACCAAATAAAATTTTAGCCTTTGGGGAGTATTTTCAGTTTCATAAAGAAATCATAGATTTTAGTTTAATAACTTTTTTATTACACAATTATGAAATTAAATGTCACTGTACCAAAAATGACAAATGAAAGAGACATGCTGAATTCTCACTGTGACACTGAGAGTCAGCTGGCCCTGAAGCAGTGTAAATAGATGTTGACTAATAAACCACCAGACAGAACATCCCTTCAGAGAATATCAGGGTACCTGCTGTCATGCCAGAGGGCTTCGACATCTGAAACAGAGGTCCCCAACCTTTTTGGCATCAGGGACCGTTTCATGGAAGACGATTTTTCCACAGGTTAGGGGGAGGGATGGTTTCAGGATGATTCAAGCGCACTGTATCTATTGTACAATCAAACCTCTCTGCTAATGATGATCTGTATTTGCAGCCGCTCTCCAGCACTGGCATCACAGTCCCAGCTCCACCTCCAATCATCAGGCATTGGATGCTCAAAAGGAGCCGCAACCTAGATCCCTGCATGCGCAGTTTACAGCAGGGTTCGAGCTCCTATGAGAATCTAACGCTGCCCCTGATCACTCAGGAGGCGCAGCTTATGCGGTGATGTGAGCAATGGGGAGCGGCTGGAAATACAGAGGAAGCTTCACTCACTCACCCGCCACTTGGCTCCTCTGCGTGGCCCCATTACTGACAGGCTACAGACCGGTACCAGTCCGCGGCCCGTGGTGTGGGGACCATGGATCTAGAACAATGGAATGCATCACGTTTTTTCCCCTGCCACCTTCTTTTCACCTTCGATAACCCAGAGTGCTGAGCGGGGTGGTCTGAGTGGCAGCGGAGACGGCGACGAATGAGGTGGTTCTCCAAGGCGATGTCACCATGTTACGGAGACGAGGACTCAGGATTAGCAGTACTAATTCCACCTCCGCCCTAGCTAGCAGTGTGACAGAGCGCGAATCATTTAACTTTGAGGAAACTCGGCAGCAGTTTCCTCCCTTACAAAAGTTTTCTGCCACTTCAAAGTCCACTTGGCAGTAATGGCAATGTGTCATAACCCTCCCTCCGACCCCGCCCTCGACAAAGCTGTTCTGCTTTGATTTACATTACTTAAGTTTCCGATCTCTGTTTTATATTCTTTAGAGGTTTCTGAGCACAGCAAGAAATTCTCTAAAACCTCTAAAGGATATAAAGAGGCTTCTCTAAAACCTCTAAAGGATATAAAACTTAGAATTTTACTAGGCTTCTCCAATTCCATTCGAATAATTAAAGAATAAAAGATAATTCCTAAAAAGTATCAATTCAGAGCAATGTTACTCAACTACCAGAATCAGAAGGGACCCTTGTTTTTCTGCATTTCCTGCACAGACTCTGTAACAAAGACACCAGATTTGAAAAGACAAACGAGAGTGAGACTGGGGAAAGAGGAAGTACCTGTCACACTTCTAATGATCAAGTAAGAGCCATGTGGCACTGTGTATGCTGAATGAAGGTATTTAAACTGTTTGAGAGAACCTAAAAATTAGGAACTTCTTCTCAAGCTTTTAATTTAAACAGGATGATCCCCAAATCTCCATCTCGGGTTCTCCCCCCACCGCCAGGTAATCTCGCACACCCCTGTGGCTTCCCTCCCCATCCTCCACACCAATGACTCGCTCTAAACCCACATCTCTGGCTCCCAACATGCCATCTCCAGGCGGGTTTTCCACTGGCATCACCTGAAATTCAAGCAAACTGACTTCTCTCCCGTCGACCTCAAACCTGCTGTCTACTATATTTCCTACTACGGAGGGACAAACGTGTGTATGCTGGGGGTACACGGCAGGATAAGGCAAATTTACCAAAATCTCAACAATTGTTAAATTTAAGTGCTGGATATACTGATGATCATTGTGCTAACCTTTTAACTGTACTATATTATTTAAAAGTTATGATAAAAAGCTAGGAAAAATTTAAAAACTAATTCTGGGGCTCAGGACACACACCCCCAAAATATGACTGTAGGAAATTCAAATAGGCCACTCCAAAATATACTGCTTTGGCACATTTTGAGCTTATAATTCTGAGAAACTGCAGACACAGGAATATCACTGAAAAGCTGTTCTTTTGTAAAAAGAAATTGATATCTATAAAGGAAATGTACATTAGTAAATTATCTGTACAAGGAAGAACTCTGCTCCAGACAACATGTATTACCTGAGAGATTTTATCTGCGTAACAAGACAACCTTTATTCACCATGCGCCTCCTCCCCTGACCCTCCCATAACTCGCCGCGGCCACCGCCCCACAGAAGCCCTATGGCCCCCTCCTTTGGGCAGCTCAGAATGCTATACAGACTCCAATCATCTGGCCCTACGTTGAGTATCATGTTTTGTGGGACTCCCATGCATAGATACGTAATTAAATGTGGTTTTTCTCCTGTTAATTATCTTATGTCAATTTAATTTGTAGCCCAGCCAAAAAACCTAGAAGGCTGTACAGAAGCCATTTTTCACGCCTCTAAACAACAAACTGTTCAAGGACACAAACATATGCTTATCAAGAGAAAGGAGGAGAGGCCAGGCGCGGTGGCTCACGCCTGTAAACCTAGCACTCTGGGAGGCCGAGGCGGGTGGATCGCTCAAGGTCAGGAGTTCGAGACCAGCCTGAGCAAGAGCGAGACCCCGTCTCTACCAAAAATAGAAAGAAATTAATTGGACAACTAAAAATATATAGAAAAAATTAGCCGGGCATGGTGGCGCATGCCTGTAGTCCCAGCTACTTGGGAGGCAGAGGCAGTAGGATTGCTTGAGCCCAGGAGTCTCAGGTTGCTGTGAGCTAGGCTGACGCCACGGCACTCACTCTAGCCAGGGCAACAAAGTGAGACTCTGTCTCAAAAAAAAAAAAAAAAAAAAAATAGTAGTTATTAAGAGCACCTTCCCTAGAGCCAGACTTCCTAGCTCCACCGTTTACTGGCTGCATGAGTGAGGAAGTTACTCAACCTCTGTGTGTCTCTGTTTCCTCAGTGTAAAGTAAAGGTAATACTAGTATCTGCCATATGGGGTTGTGGGGAGGTTTAAGTTAGTCTGCATAAAGTAGTTAGAACAGTGCTTGGTGCAAGTTCTATTGAAGTGTTAGCTATTATGACTAAAATATGAATATATTATGAAGTACAACTAATGTGCATTTAAGATTGAAGGCTTTGAAAAAAAATGTCACCTGCAGCTCGGTCCCAGTCCCTCAGGGATTTGTTCCCACTTTCTCATGCCAGCAGGAATACTTACATCTGATTTTCACTTTGACAGTCTACAAGAGAACCCATGTCTTCATGTTCTTCAGGTTTCCTGGGCCATTCTCACTCCATCTATGCATTAGTCTCCCCACACAACCTTCCGCTTGTCAGGGCCACCCACCCACCTGGTCTCTTCCAGACTTGTGCCTTCCCGTGTCTTATATTTAATTATTACAAAGATAATATATGCAAACTATAGAAAATATAGAAAATACTGTATTTCTGTAGATTTCTTAAAAAACAGGATTTTGACAGGTAATGTACTTGAGGGCAGGTGGGGGAAGTAATGAAGATGGAGGGAACAGCATGAGCAAAAGTCCAGAAGCAGACTACGTTCCAGAAAAGCGAGTCCATTTTGGCTTGAGAGTAACCGAAGATGAGGTTGGAAAAATAGGCTCAGTTCAGACCACTTGATCCTGAATTCTGCACATAGTAAAGAATTTGGACTCAATTTCAATTCTGAACCTGTTTTATCTGTAATATTAGGACAATTCCTATTCATTGTTGTGAGAATTAGTGATGGAGAGAAGCAAACAGATGGAAGGAAATCCTGTATGAGAAATGGAGTGGCTTTTATTATGAGTTGGAGACACCGACTCTTTTACTTGGTGTAAATTATCCTTGGTGTAAACTTTACTTGGTGTAAACTTGGTGTAAAGAATAGGCCCTGAGAGTGGCCTGAAAATCAGTCTCACATTTGATTATCTTATTCTCCTGCAATGCCCATTTTAACCACCAGAGGGAGCCCGATACAAAGGAATTAGAACTCCGAGCACAACAGGGAGATTGGGCTGGGCATCGCTGGGTAGATGTGGAATCCTGGACCCATTTCAGGGTTTTTCAATGGTAGGGTAGGGCCCGGATCCAGGTGCCCTCTCTATGGTCCTTTTCCTTCTTACACCCATCCCAAGGGGAGAGGGTGTGGCATGCCACCAAAACCTAAAGCTTAAAAGCTAGCTAGTTTTAAGGTCTCTAGGAACAGGGCTGGAATGGATAGAGGATGAGGGCCAGATCTAGTCTAGGAGCCTGGATTTCTGTATCTAAGGCAAAAAAGACAAAATTTCATTAACTCTGGTCATAGGTCAGTAGGCCCAACTCCTTGGCATACAGACCTGGTCACCTAGCTAGACCTGGGAACCTTAGAAAAAGGAGCTGGGGCTGCAGCATGAGGAAGGAGGCAGGGGGAGGAAGGGGAGAGAGTGCCTTATCTGAGAGTCATTTTTAGGGTGGCATCCACATGGCCATTAGGACCTCAGCCTTTAGGTCTGTCAAAACGTGTAATGGGGCCTAGCTTCTGCAGTCATGACTTACTAGCCTAGTGTTTCACAGGACTTTTACAAAACCTGCTTTAACCTCTGTGTATTCTCCACTTAACCTGCACTGAGTTAGGCAGGGATTTTTGTTACAGATGCTAAACAGAAAACCCAGAGATATTTAACAATTTACCTAAGATCTAACAGCACTTAAGGGCAGAGCTGGGCCTGTAAGCAGCAAGTGGCTCTGAGGGGCCCAAGAAACGGAAAGCAGACAAAGCAACAGCCATCAGAGCTGCAAGCCTTGGCTCTTGACCAGGCCTCATACTCGCCCCTCCAGGGCCAGCTCTGCTGCTAGGCCCCAGGCTGCCAGCCCCACCTCTACACTCCCACTCCAGTCCCCTGAGAGCCCATCACCCTGGCAACAGCCAGAAAGGCCCAGCTAAAATATTTATGGCTCAAAACAGTCCCGAGGCTTAAGAGGGGGCTAGGGAGAATGGCTGATGTTATGTCATCCCTTCTCAGCTTGCAGGGGAGGTGACTGACATGCAGGGCAGCTGGGTCAAGCCCACTAGGTCAGGACTCTCAAAGGAAGATCCCCAGGGACATAAGTGTTAACTAGAGGAGGGCGGAGGCTGTGTGTGACAGACATTGACAGGTGACAGGACTGGATAAGACCTGTAAGCCTGAAATAAAGGAGGAAGGAAACTTAAGTGTTGAGAAGTATTTTGTCTAGACCCCATGTTAGGCATTTCAAAGACATCTCATTTGCTTCTCAAATTCCATTTGGTGGGTAGGGATTATTATCCTACTTTGGTGGAGTAAACAGGCCCTGAAAATACACAAGTGGTGAGCTGGGATTTAAATCCAGATCTGTTTGGTTTCAGGCCTGTGAGCTTTCCTATAAAATTCCACAGTTCCCAGGTAGATATCCTGCACCTGGGCATTGAGGGTATGGCTGCCAGGGAACCTAATGCAGGCTCTTCAGACCGTGACCCAGGTTCTGTGCCTTCATTTATCTCTTTATCTGTCACCAGGATGACCTTGTCTGGTGAATGGAAGCAGGTCCTCACATGCTAAAGGAACTCTGGCCACAAAGTGAAGCCTAGGAGACCAAGAAGCCAAGGAAAGTGCAGTCTCAGTGGCCAGGCCTGGACTGAGAGCCTCCAATGCAAATGGGGTGACAAACTCATCTGGGTTTGCCTGTGACTTTCCCAGTTTTAGCACTCAAAGTCCTGCATCCCAGGAACTCTCTCAGGCTTGGGTAAACCTCCATGGTTTTTCACCCTAGACAACCCCCTCATACAAACACTGTTTTTCAAAGCACTTGCGGCTGTAAGAGGTTCAAACAGGTCAAAAGTATGGACTATGAAGTCTGATAGCACGTTTCTAACCTTACACAAATTTCTTATCTTTCTTGAGCCTCAGTTTTCTCATCTGTAAAATCAGTATAATGGATTGAAGGATTAAGTCAAACAGTGCATATAAATGCTTGACACAGTGCTTGGTACAAACTAAGAAACAATAAATTTTTAGCTATTATTTATAGTCATCAACAATCAAGAAAAAAACAGGCTCAGAGGTTAAACAGCTTGCCCAACATCAATCAACTGATCTTCATGTCCCTTTCTTATTGAACCTCTGTTCCTGCTAAGAATAAATCCAGGCTCATCAGAGCACCCCAGCCACAGTTAAAATGCAGATAGGCTCTCATCTCTGCCTAAACTCAGTCCTTTTTCTCCCTGTTCTATTGTTAGGAAAAATAACTTGAATGTTAGAGAAGAGTGCAGTATTAGAGGTTCCTAAACTCTTAGAAAGCTTAGTATAATCAGCCTAAGAATAGGCCACAGGAAACCAAGAAGCCTACGAAAGGCTGACTTTCCAATTCTTCAAGAAGAAATGTTAGAACGTGGTCCAGTATGGCTGGAAGGAAAGTGGGAGCTACACAGGCAGGCTTTGGCTCTCTCCCAAAGCTGATAGACGCTACCAGAGTGGGACCATTCATCACTTGACCAAACTTTATTGAGCTCCTCAGGGGCATATACTTGGGGAAGGAATATAATACAAAGGTGAAGTAGAAGAGCCTTACCCTTCAAGAGCTTTTTGGACAAGGTAAGTAATCAACAATGAAGAGAAAAACAGGCTTGGAGGTTAAATAACTTGCCCAAAGTAACTGAACCTTCTCACTTGGCTTTCCTCAGCCCTTTACATGGGGGATGACTGACCACCCTCTCTCTGGGAGCCCTCTGAAAGTGTCTAAGGGCTCCCAGGCTGACACCCACAACACAGATGTGGGGGGGGGGGTTGGGGGAGGATAGGAGGTGGTGGTAGGGTGTTCCAGCCAGCTCTGTGCGAGGCTAAGGGGAAGCAGGCAGACTGGGAATGGCACAGTTTATACCAATCTAGGAGGCCATGCTAGGGATACTGTCTGTCCCCTTCAACTCTTTAAAGTCTTGAGTAGGTTTAAACTGATAGCATCACGGTCCCCTACAACCCTGAGGACTCCACTCTGGGCCTAACAACTCTTAAGGGATCCTAGCTGGCTTTCTGTGGGATAATCACAAAGATCAGGAGGTAGAATGAAACAAAACTGTTGATCTCCTCTCCTGGGTTTCTCTGTGCTCAGCAAATGCCAGCAGGCCAGACTTTACAGTAGCAGGTAGCTCTCCCGGTTTCCGCAATCCTCTGATGGCTGCAAAGACACAAGGTGGAAAATTAAGAAACATGAAGCTTCCACATCAGGGGGCTTCCCAGCCTCCCCTCTGGCCAGGCTGCCTCCCTTACCGGTCTCCCCATCCCACAGCACAACTCTAGTTGTTTCGGTCAGTACAGAGGTCTCTAGGTACACAGATGGGTAGAAACCAGAAGGCCACAGCCCATGAGCTCTCTTTTTGCTGTCAGTCAAATAATGAAAATAGAGTTTCACATCCCATGGGTCGTTGGCTATGCCTGAGCTGAGTGATTCAGGGAAGAATCAACCAAACCTTGGGGGGCTGGGAGGCGGGGGGCTTAGCTATACAAGCATTGGGGCCTCCAGCTATACAGAGGGGAAAATGCTTTTTGCTCTTCCAGAGATGTGAAAAAGATCAACAAAGAGCTCTGAAGTCTTTGGAAGAAAGGAAATGGGGAAATAGGCATCTTCTCATTGCTATTTTTAAAAACTCGATTCTAGGCTCAGGGGCCATCTCTTCGGGCCTTATGAGGAGTTTCTTTCTTTCTTTCTTTTTTTTTTTTTTTGAGACAGAGTCTCGCTCTGTTGCTCGGGCTAGAGTGTTGTGGCGTCAGCCTAGCTCACAGCAACCTCAAACTCCTAGGCTCAAGCTATCCTCCTGCCTCAGCCTCCTGAGTAGCTGGGACTACAGGCATTCACCACCCTGCCCAGCTAATTTTTTTTTTCTATTTTTGGTTGCTGGGCTAATTTTTTCTATTTTCAGTAGAGATGGGGTCTCGCTGTTGCTCAGGCTGGTCTTGAACTCCTGACCCCAAGCGATCCTCCTGCCTCAGCCTCCCAGAGTGTTAAGATTACACGCATGAGCCACCGCAGCCAGCCATTATGAGGGGTTTCATCCCAGCCCCAAATACTCAGGGTTGCCCACAGGAGAGACACAGCAAAAGCCTGGAGCACAGGGCAGGGGCCTGACCTCATGCTAAAGTCTGCAGCAATGCTTCCCATCTTTTAAATGGCACTACCACCCTCCAAGTTGCTCTAGCCAGAAACCTGGAACCTTAGTACAAATCTAACTTTTCCCACATCTAATCGATAACCAAATTACATTCATTCTATCTCCTAAAAGTTCTTGAATCCATTTACTTCTCTACATTTTCAATATTACTACAGTGTAATTCTCCAACCTCCCCTACCCCACTTCAGTCAACAGTCTTCAGTGATACCCTCAGAGTAAGGTCCAGATTCCTTCCTCACCTTGAACCTGCTTCAGTCCTACCCCCTCTTCTTAGAATGTGCTTCATGTCCTTTCCCTTAACAGCCTAGCTCAGTCTTCCTTTAGATGTTAGCTTAAACATCATTTCCTCAAAGAAAACCCTGGAGTTAGGTTCTATGACTGCACAGCACCTTGTTCTGCTCTTTTATAGAATTTAACACAATTGAAATTATTTGTTATTTATGAGGTTATCTGTTTAGTGTCTGTTTCCCTAGATACACTGTAAGTACCATGAAGTCAGGGACCATTTTATCTTGTTCCCACACCACTGACTCTCCAGTGACTAGCACATAGCAGGCATAATTTACAATACTGAATGTATAAAAAAAAAAGAATGAAAGGGGACATTTGTACTGATTTCTGGAGAGAAGCTTATAAAGAATCGTATCAGAGTACGATGTATTTCTCTTTTTCAAAGGTAGCTCCAGAGGTTTGCTAAATTCCAACCCCAGAGAGCCTGAGAAAAGGGTAGTACGCATCTTATACCTAAAACCAGCCCATGTATAGGAACCATAAAGGCTGCTAGAGTCAGAAGACCCCAGAGAAGAATTAGCCCTGTATCTGAACCCAAATGCTTCTATCTTACATTTTCACACACACCATGGTGCCTGGAAGAATGAGACTGGCTATGCTGAGGTGGGCCAAGGTGCACTCCAGAGGCTGAGAAGGGAATGGCCAATGCAGGCATCTTAATGGAGTATTAAGATCAGAATAGCACCCAAATTTCTAGCAATGTGCCCTATTTAGTAATTAATTTGGGCTTATAGACTGGCTGTGCCTCACTCTGTCTAAAAATATCTCAAATGAGCTGTCTTGTTCCAGAAGTCCCACAACCTCCCCAGATTTGCCCTGGAAGTGACAAGGCCTCTTTGAAGCAAGACACTCCCTACCTAGGTCTAGGTGGTGGAAGCACGGGGCTAGCTTGTATACCTGTCTGAAAACTCCAACCTGCCCATTTCCTGACTGAGATGCAGCCAGAGACAATCACCACAGCATAGGTTAGGAATGAGAAGTACACTCACTGCTCAGAGACTGCTGCATCTAGAGTCAAGCGATGCCAAGAAGCTAAACCTCAGCAGCATGGCCATGAAATTCAAGTCCCTTCCCGATACAAGTCTCCCCATTTTAGAAAAGACAGCTGTAGTTGACAGAACACTATGAGAACGCATCCTCAGCCTCAGAGCCAGAACAGACAACAGATTAGGAGATGTCCAGCCCACAGGTTGGAAAACTGATTCTAGAGGTCAGTGAACATTGTGCTTCCCATTACCCCCCACAAAAAGGGTTGAGTTTCCTGCTTGAGTACAGCCTCCTTGGGAGCCCAGGGCAGCAATCAGACTACAGTAAGACTAAGGTGCAGTGCCCACCATAACCCTTTGCTCCTAAGAGGCCTAGAAGGGCCAGGCCTATTTTACAGGCCAGGAAACAAAAGAACGGGTAGTCAGGCAGTATAGTGTACTTCCTCGCCTCCCCCGAGCAGCTGCTGTCTCAGGCAGCTGTTTCCAGCCTGTCTGCTCGATGCTATTAAATATTCATCAGATGCTTGCTAGCTTTAAACATGCAATGACTATTAATCTGGAGAGCAGGAGGTATGTGAGGCTCGGGAGAGAGAGGAGGGGAAGCCTCACGAGGATCCAAGTCTTTTAACTTCGGAATCTGGAAACCAAGCCAGAGGCACCAATCCTATACACCGAAGCTAGGAAATACTTTCAGGGTAAGCTGATCTTGTGGCCACTTAAGATGCAGAGGAGAGAACAGGAGGCAGCCAAGTAGGAGCAGAAAGACTTGGATTTAAACTCAAGTTCTTTGACTCTGTTGTCATCCTAACCTCTAGACATTAGTTTCTCACTCTGTGTACCAGGGACAATCCTTGCTTCACAGAGTCATTTGAGAGAATTAAATGGGATGCTGTATATCAGGGGTCCCCAACCTGTGGTGAGTTGTATATTTATTTCATTATATATTACAATGTAATAATAAAGTGCACAATAAATGTAATGCACTTGAAGCATCCCAAAACCACCCCCCCCCCCACTCCCTGGTCCATGGAAAAATTATCTTCCATGAAAATGGTGCCAAAAAGCTTGGGGACCACTGCTGTATATGATACTCCCAGCACAGAGTTAGAACACAATTAAGAGCTTAAAATGGAGGCAGGGATCTTATCCATTCAGTGGTGAAGCAAGGCCTTGCTCAAGAGCAAAGTTTCTATCAGTGGAGACTCAGAGTTCCTGTTTCCAATTAGTAGGGTAGGCGGAAGGAACAGTATATGAAGAGATTCTCTTAACATATGGCAAAGTCTTAACATTCCATCATCAAACAGCCCAAATACCTGATAGAAGAGAAGATTCTTCTTTCTGAAAGCAAAAAGTCCTGAGGCAAGAAGACAAGGTAAGGGGAGAAAACCCCCTTCGCCCTCCCACAAAGGAGCAGTGCCACTTTCCCAAAGGCGTTATGTTCCCTCCCTTGTGGGCACAATGGCAAACAGGTGTGGTTCAAGTCACCCTCATGCTTAAGGCCTTAAATAGCTCCCTAAACTTTACGATAAAGTCCAAATTCTTTGCCTAATATTTAGCTTTCCAAAATTAGCACTAACCTACTCTTCCCACCTCTATTTATAGCTAATATTTGAGTGCCTAATACATGTCACATTGAATGTTTTATATGCATAAGCTCACTCTACTTTCACAACCATATTGTGAAGTAAATGATATTATGCCCATTTCACAGATGATGAAACCGAGACTTGAAGAGGATAACTCACTTAAGGTTCCAAAGGTAGTTAGACTAATCTTGGAGGAGGCAGAATTTGAAATTAGTGTGTTTAAAGCCATAATAAAGTCTTATGCTATGTTATCTGTTTGCCTGTCAAATTCTTGGTTATCCTTTAAGATTTGATTTAAATGTCACCCCGTTTCTCTGGTGCCTCCTAAGCTTTTGTCAGACAATTCCTCCAGCCTGCATGGTATTCAATTCAGCAATAGAACACGATTACACACTACTCAATTTAAGATTTACTCTTTTCCATTAGACTGAGTTTCTTGAGGGCAGGGACTATAAATTGATGTAGCCCTCTGACCCAATATAGCCAGCAAAAGGGCCTAAGTGGCCTCAGCAAATCTTCTTCTTCATCATAATGACGTTCCTGCAGGGGAAGCCTCCTTCCAGGAGAGAGAATGACTGTACAGGATCCCCCGGTATGGTTTTGGCTGACAGGTAAAAATCCTTCTGAATTCCGGTATATAGCTGAGATTTATCAGACTCTGAAATCAGAGTCTGAATCCTAGTTCTGCTACTTATTAAAAGCTGTGTGGCCTTGGATAAGTTGTTTAAATTTTCCTGGGTCTCAGTTTCATCATGTGTAAAAATGGGATAGTATTTACTGGTGGAGAAAACAGGGTATGGCAGAGTAAATATTCAATACATGTTTGTGTTGACAAAGTGAGGTAGTAACTATGATATTTTTTTCAGGATGCATCTTACATTTGATTTGAAAAGAAACCATTGTGTCAGTTTAATTAGCAGCATTTTTTTTTCTTTGCAATACTTAATGATACATTTTACACTAGTCTCTTGCAGTCAGTGAAATACGGCATCATCTTACAGAAGCAGGATACTTTCGGCATAGCGAATGGACTTAGGTGTACGATGCTGATGTGCACCTCCCCCTACTTGCCATGCAAGCAGAGTAAATTACCTCAATTCTCCTTGTATCAGTTGCCTCATCAATAAAAATAGGAACACACAGTAGGCATTCAAAGTGAGTTCTTTCATCCCTTAACCAGGCAAAGCTGCCTATTTTCCCTATCTCACTTTTCCCCCTTCTTTTAAGTGCAAAGTCAATGAACAGGGTGGACTGAGACACAATAAAATGAAGATAAAAAATTAAAGTGCCTACTTAGTAGTAGCGCTGCCAGCAACATCAGCCTCTGTAGGCTCACACAAAGCACAAGAACATATCATGAGAAAGGGAGCCCGTGTGCTGCCTAATGCATTCTAACCTAGAAATGATCTTGGGGCAAAGCCTTGGGAGACACTACTTTAAGGTTAG
>CAUYSK010105583.1:118-13345 GCA_963575035.1 Avahi laniger
GTGTGCGTGTAGGCGTGTGTGCGTGTAGGCGCAGGTGTGTGTGCGTGTAGGCGCAGGTGTGTGTGCGTGTAGGAGTGTGTGCGTGTAGGTGTGTGTGCGTGTAGGCGCAGGTGTGTGTGCGTGTAGGCGCAGATGTGTGTGCGTGTAGGTGTGTGTGCGTGTAGGTGTGTGTGCGTGTAGGTGTGTGTGCGTGTAGGTGCAGGTGTGTGTGTAGGCGCAGGTGTGTGTGTGTGTAGGTGTGTGTGCGTGTAGGTGTGTGTGCATGTAGGTGTGTGTGCACAGTGTGTGTGCGTGTAGGTGTGTGTGCGTGTAGGCGCAGGTGCTGAAAGCACCAACACTTCATCTGAGTCCCTGAGCGTCTGTGAGGGTCCGTGGGGTTGGGGAGCCCCCCAGCGATGACTAAATGCGTGTCGTGCCGTGTGTCCTCTGTGTGGGTTTGTATTTATCCATGTGCGTGCGCCTCTTTGGGCTTGTGGTTCAGTTTGTGTGTCTGCCTGTCTGTCTCTCCGGCACAGTGGCAGAGGGACAGGGACACCGCCTGTATTTGTCAGCGAGGCGGGGATGGCAGCTCCTTTTCTCTCACTTCCCCAACAGCAGTTAAGTGACCTGGCTGTGGCCCACTCTCCTAGGAAGTCCAGGCCCAGCAGTGGCTGAAGGGGACCACTCTGGAGCCATCTTCGCCGAGTTCTCCCCCAGGGTGCACGGTCACCCCAGGGCACGAGCTTTGGCCCTCAGCATCTTCTGGGCACCACCGGGTCCCATTTCCTGCCCAAAGGATGGGAGCTGTACAAAGGCCACGCACAAGACATTGGGACAAGGGAAGTTTAGTCTCGGTTCTAACAACTGGCCATGTGACCTGGCACGGGACAGTTTCCTGGTCTGGGCCTCAGTTTCCCTGTCTGCTAACGATTCCTTATAGACTTTCCAGTTCTGATAGTGCAGAATTCCATCTGAGCAGCTGGCTAAATGCCTACTTCTGACATGCAGCATTTCCTCTCATCTTTGCGACAGCCTCGTGGGCTGCGTGTCACTCTCCCCAGCTGACAAGGAGGAACTGGAGTGCAAAGGAGGAAAGTCACAGGGTGCTGTGGAGCAGGATTCGGCCCCCAAAGCCTTTGCTCTCCTCCCGCCTGCTCGCGGACTGGGCCCTCTGTGCTGCCTGCCGCTGCCCAGCCGAACCCTCCCCACCACCTTTGGCCAGCAGGGCCAGGCACGGGGGCCAGGGAGGGGTGACCAGTGACAGAGGGCACCAGGCATCTCTGCTGGGAGGCAGAGATGTACTTTGCTGCTAACAGGGCCATAGGATCAAAGAGGAAAGTGACCAAAGGAAAGAAAAAGACAAAGCCGTCAGACTTCTCCAGGCTGGTGAGTAATGATGCATGGAGTTCGGAGCTCAAGGACTTCATCAGGAACAGGCAGGGCTCCGGCTCGAAGGGTAGTGTGGGAATGAGATGCCTCAGAGCTGGATTCGAGGAGGTGGGAAGGGGTAGGGGCCCTGGCTGGACAGGTACAGGGGCTGGGCCTCAGAGGCCAGCTGCCCCACACAGGGAACACAAGGCATGTGCACTCACGCACGCGTGCTGACAAAAAGGGGAATTAGTCAAGCCCAACTCGCTAACGAATACCTTCCACGGTGTCAGAACTACAACTGAGGCGAGGCCCCCACTGACAGCTCCGGGGCTGGAGGGATGATCCTTCCCCAGGGGATGGGGACACCGCAGACCAGGCAGGCCAGAGGAGGAGGTGACACGGGAGCTGCTCGTGGAGGTGGGGGTGGCTTGCAGGGTCCACACACCGGAGGCGAGAATGCCAGGCTGAAGGCTTGCAGAGGCAAAGGGCTGAGGCTGCCAGAGGCTGAGCCAGGGGGCAGTTAGGCACCTGGGCTCTGAAGCTGTAGCAGGACTCCTCTGACTGCTCCCCGGGGCTCCTCCTGACTCAGCTGTTCTGGGGGGGCCCAAGCTTCTGCATTTCCAATCAGCTCCTGGTGAGGCTGATGCACTGGTTCGAGATGCAAGAGTGTGGGCTGAGATGTCAGACTACTGGGTTTGAACTTGGCTTTGCACCTTATTAGCTGTCGTATTAGGCAAGTGGTTTATTACGTCCCTGTGCCTCAGTTTCCTCACTTATACAATGGAGAAGATAATAGTACCTACTTCAAGAGGGTGGTTGTGAGGATGAAGAAGTTAATACAGTTGACCCTTGAACAATGCCGAGTGTGGGGGCTCCCACCCCCTCACCCGCACAGTCGAAAATCCATGTATAACTTTTGAGTTTCCCAAAACTTAACTACTAATGGCCCACTGCTGACCGGAAGCCTTACAACACAAACAGTCCACTGACACATGTTTTGTATGTTATGTACTATATTCTTACAATAAAGTAAGCTAGAGAAAATAAAATGTTAAGAAAATCATCAGGAAGAGAAAATATTAAGTATGTTCACTGTTCATTATTATGATGATAAAGGTCTTCATCGTCGCCGTCTGCGCCTTGAGTGGGCAGAGGAGGAGGAAGAGGAGGGTCGGTCTTGCCGTCCTGCGGTGGTGGAGCAGGAGGAAGGGGAGGCAGGAGAGGTGGCACACTGGTGTCACTTTTATGGAAAAAATCTGCGTATAAGCGGGCACATGCAGTTCAAACCCGTGCGCTCAAGGGTGGATTGTGTATGTACCAGCACTTAGATCAGTGCTTGATAAACGCGTTATTCTGAAACGCCAGGCTGCAGGATGTGTGCTTTTTGTTGAGGATAATGGGTTGCTGTTCAGTTTTAAGCAGGGGAGTGATATGAACAAAGCCTCACTTTAGAAGATTTTCCACGGATAGCGCTGGGAAATGAGTGGGAGGTGGAGCAAGCCCGGGGGTCGGGAGTGGGGGGCAGCGGGTCCAGGCCCTGCTGCGGGAGGGGGGGCAGGCGGCCGGGGCTGTGACGGGCTGGAGATGGCTGGGGCAGGTCTCACTGGCGGCCCACGGCTGCCCTGCAGCTCTGCGCCACTGCTGGCTGCTGCTGCGCTGTGCTGACGAGCCCGGCCTGGGGCAGGCCCCGGAGCTCCGCTGGGCCCATGCACTGCTTCCAGTCCTCGGGCCAGCCCAGCTCTGCTCACCTGCCAGGGACTCTGCGACTTCCTCAGACCAAGCCTAAGCCTTGGGGAGAAAGGCACCACGCAGCTTCCTCTGAGTGTTTGCGTGCGAGCGTGTGCACATGTATGTACTCGTGTAAGGGCGTGTGCGTGGCTGTGAGGGCACGCATGCACACAAGGGCGTGAACACGTGCGAGGAGTATATGTGAGGGCGGGTGCACACGTGTGTACGAGGCCCTGGTGACGCCCGTGCCTCCGGCCCCAGACCACTCTCTGAGGAGTGAGGCTGTGGAATCTTCAGAGGCTTAATTTCTAGGAAATTCCTTTCCCCTTTGCCTACGACTCTGAACCAAGAGACTCCATCCAGCTCACCACGCAAGCCCATCTGTGACCCTCTACGAGGGTCACCTGAATACTGTCTTCCCTGATTTGGGGCTTGATGCTCCGCAGCCTGTTTAATCTACCGAACTTTGAGTCACCTAAGAGCCAGGACTTCAGATCTCCTGCCTGCTGACCTGCCCAGGACCTTCTCAGCTGTAATCAGCAGACGCCAGTTCAGCCACAGGGGATTTTGGCATCATGATATGGGACTCGCTGAAATGTGGGGGCAGAAAAGTGACTGGGTTCAGGAACAAACGAAGCAGGATTGTCGCTCTCACTCTTTTCTCTCACTTCTCTCTGCACCTTCCTTCTCACTGAGTCTCTCCCAGCCAGCTTCCTCTACTCAAGACAAAACCCGGCCTCAGTCTCCCGAGCTGAGGTGCTGGACTCGAGCCGCCTGGAGACGCCTGGAACCTCCAAGTCCCAATTCCGAAATCATCGGGCAGTTTCTCTGGCCCAGCCCAGGCTTCCTGTGCATCTGGCACAAGTTGCCCCCTGCTGGCGCAGGGCAGGGCGGTGCTGTGGTCGTGGGTGCTGAGCGAAGCCCACGCAGGTGGGGTGGCTAGAAGGGCCCAGGGAAGGCGTTGCTGGGCAAACTCCCGAGTCGGGATTCCTTTGTCCAAACACCGCATTGCCCTTTCCAGCTGCGCCCTTTGCAAATCTGATGCGTGGTCGGCATGCTACACCTTCTCCTTGTCTATCAGCAAAAACGTTGAACAGGACAGACCTGAAGAGAGAACTTCTGCCTGCCACCGGACACTTCCCTCCAGGGTGACACGTCTCTGCTAAGCAAACCGCTTGATAATTATTAACCAGACCGCACGGCACTGCTGTGCAGTGGGACATCATATAGCCATACTTACAATGACAGAGTGGAAACCATGTGGCGTTATGGAAAATGCTTAGCATATGTTAATAGCAAGTGAAAAAAGTGATATGCAAAATTAAATCATGCATATAAAGGAAAAAAGAGAGGGCCGAAATATTAAAAAGAGTAACATGGACTGTATTTGGATAGCACAGCCGGCAGAACGGCAAAAGAGGCTGCTTGTGGGCTTTGGCCAGTCTGGGCACCGTAACCGTGACTCCAGCTATCAGGACAGCCACCATGCAGAGGTCTGTCTCTCACAAGACCTGCAGGGATTTGTTGGGAATGACTGAACCCAGCTTCTGGAGGAGACACAGTTAGAATTTATGCACTAGTTAACTTTGCCATGGATGTATACAACACACGGGAATGTCAGAGTGAGTTTTGTTATCAGTTCCTGTGATTGCCTTCTAAAGCATGAAGACCAGGTAGCTGGTGTGGTGAAGCGGTATCTTCTGTCCTGTCTGTGCCCTGCTCTGACCACCCACATCTTGCTGATCCTTTCCTGGGGTGTTTCATTCTCGTGTCAAGGGCCCCAGCTAGCCCACAGGGTCTCTCTGTGGGACTTAGAGAAGGGTGCCCCTTCTGGACAGACACAGTCCCATGGGCACACAGTGCGGTGATCCAAAGGCAGGCTGGATTCTAGCTGCTACTCCTCCCCTCACCTGGGCCCTCACCTGGGTGCCCTTGCACAGTGGACAACATACACAACTGTATGAGCTGTCTCTGCCCATGTTCCACACTATCTGTTCAGGAAACAGAAAATGCCAGATCCTGGCATGAAGCACAGCCCTTTAGTCCAGGTTCTTCTCCAGGTGATTTCTTCTCAGCCTCGGTCTTCCCCTGGTAAGGCCTTAGGCTTCAACTGGGGGAAAGTCTTTCCGTCGCTGCAGCCCTCCGGGGCGAGGCGCAGTCAGCAAGTCAATGACTGCATGACTGAATGTGTCCTTTCCCCTGTCCCTGTCTTACTCACCTCCCACCTGGCGCTGTGGTACATCAACAATTTTATTTGACTAGGACCGAATTTATTCTGGAGGTTTGGGACTAGACATCCTCACTGAGCAGGTGTCTTGGAGACACCTGAAGGATAAAGGCTTTTTTTCCCAACAGGGCTGTAAAACCCTAAAACTCAAGTGATCCTTCTTGCCCTCCTAGATCAACTAAAATGCCTGGTAGGGATGGGCTGAGGAGCCTTTCACCACCAAGAATGTTCTATTAGTTGGGTTTTTACATTCAGAGTACACTGCAGAGATACCCACCTCCTAGCTTTCTGGAAGCATCCTAGGTTTTCTCCCTGGTGCATTGTTCCTCCAAATAATTCTAGGAACTCACGTCTTTGCCTTTGGCAATAATAACCCAAATCCCAGGACTCCAAATGGAAAAGAACAGCTTTAATTTCTAGGCTTCTGGAGGGGTGGGGAGCAGACAGGACCATCCCCGCTGTGCGCTGTGGTGGTTCTGTCTGTATCAGGCCCAATGCATCAACCCCAAATGACCACCTCAAGTATTATTAGAATTCAGGTGGCCCCATCATCACAGCCCTCTCTGAGCTGTGAAGCTGGGGGTGCGGGGGGAAGCAGATTGTGCTCTGTGTGCAAACACTGGACCAGGGAGCCTCTGAGATGAATTACAGCTGGCATTTCCAAGGTCCGGGAGCCCCTAGGAAGCACTCTCTTGGGGAAGCATAAGCCAGGCTCCACAAAAGGAGCTAAAGATGCGCTCCATTCCACTGTGCAAACAAAATTAACGCTGTTTACCGAAGGCGTTCCTTGCCAATATAAAGTTGGATTTCTATTAGTCACCAAAGGCCATTCGTCTGGATGCAAATGGCCTTGCTGAGCTGGAGCAATGTCTGACTGGAGGTTTCGGGGAGCAGACGGGCAGTCCATGCACATACATTTAACAAGCATCAGGGCTTTCTGTTTTGGCTTTGGGGCTAAGCTCATTATCCAGGGAACAAATGGGATATGGAGGCTGCATCAGCGCCGCCAGAGCCTATTAAGAGATGCGCTATGAAGCAAAGTCAGGGTATCACTAGGGTGTGCAGAGAGGAAACTTGGAAGCAGAGGCAGGAAAGGGAGGGCTGGTTTCCATCCCCAACATCCATTCGATGGCTTGCTCTGTGATTTCGGCAACCCATTCTCCACCTCTCACTTTCCCCATCACCGGGGCTCACCTGAAAACAGATGACCTTGCAGACAGAATCTCCAAAGGGCCCCTGCTACCCCATCGCACAGCATCACTCTTATTCAGAGGCAGGAGATTCAGTGCCTCTTATCTAACTCCCAACCAAAATAAAGGTCTCATTGTTTTCTCTTTCTCTTCCTTTGCGTCTTAAACAATAAACATGAACCACCTGACATCTCTTAATTCGCATACATCAAGCTCAATCAGATTTACCTGATTATGTCCCCTGACTTTCCCCAACTCTCTCTCCCTGCTGTGTTCTCTCTCCCAAAGCTAGAACCCTCATAGTTGTTACAAACTCCTCTCTCTACTGCTGCAATTCAGAGAAGACTGAGAGTTGGGTTTGGGTACCAAAACCTGCCAGGTGGTTCTCTGCCTCACGTGCCCACTCTGCACCGTGCGGGTGCGGTAGATCTCACCTCCTCTTTTCCCCACCATTCTCCCTACCTCAGACCATTTACACTTTTCCCCTGGAGCATGCCGATAGCCTCCTAACTGTCCCCAACAGCAAGGCACACCCCTCTGCCATCTCCTCTGTTCGCTGCCAGAATAATTCTTCTCAAATGCACAACAGATCTTGTTGCTATCTTCCTCCCTCCCCTCGGCCCTCTCTCCCCCTCCCCTCCTCTCCTCACCTCCCCAGTTTTCCAAACATCTGCCATGACAAGGCATTGATCTAGGTCTAGAGATCTATAGGATGGGGAAAGAGACATCACAATCTCTGCTCTATGGAGATTACATTAATATTTTCTCAGGGGAAGTGCTAAATAGCAACCTACGCTATTCACTGTCTGATAACTCTGATTCCTAGCCAGGAAGAAGTACAAAGTAATATGAGAATGTTTTCCGGCTCAGAATCTACCCGTGGGGGTGGTAACGGCGTATCAGTGTCGGTTCATCACTGCAACAAATGTGCCGCTCCCACGGGGGCAGGGGCTCTCTGGGAACACTCCGTACCTTCTGCTCAATTTTGCTGTGAACATAGCACTGCTCTTAAAAAATAGTCTTATTTAGAACAAAATCTCCCAGTGGCTCAGCATATAAGACCCCTGATGGGAGGGCTGGGCTCAGCTTTCCCCTCTCCCATGATGCTCCTTAAAGTCTATCTCCCCGAACTGTGAACGACCCTGCGAGGAGGGTTCTCTCTGTGTTGCTCACCAGAACAGAAAGTCAACTGCTGAGACAACGAGGATGTCAAGGAAGAAAGGAGATTTATCATCAGAGGACATCCATCAGGAGATGGGGGAAATACCTCAAATTCGCCTCTCTGACCAATTGGCTCAGGGTTTTTCTGGAGGAGAAATGCATAATGGAGTGAGTGAGCATCAAGACATGTTCGGGGCGGAGTGCAAGGCTCGCAGGCGCAGTGGGAATCATACTGGCACATACATTGCATGATCAAAAATTGGCAGATAAGGCCCTCGCAGGGTGGACATCCTAGTAGTATAATGAGCTAGGGGTTGACATTGTCATCCATTTGGTCTTGGGCACATGCAGGTTATGGGGAGTAGGTTGCTCAATGGGTCCTTGGGCAAGATTCGCGGTGGAATGTGGCTTATTTTGACTTCTCTGAACAATCCAGTAGTGTAAAACCTTGTGATTACCCCGTTACTGCAAGGAAGGTCCACCCTTTCTGAAAAATAACCCAGAAGGGAGGGGATCAGAGAAAATTACGAAGTTCTGGTCAGTACATCTTACTGGCCTGGGAACTTGAAACCTAAGAGAATTACAAAAAGACAATTTGTTCAGGGAGCTGGTTACGAAACGACTCCTTTAAATACGCAATGTTTTTATGCCCCCATGCTTTCAACAGCCTCTCTCTACTGCCTGCAGCTCCTTTCTTTCCCTTCCCTTGGCTACTTTCCCCTTCTTTGAGATGTCACTTCCTCCAGGAAGTCTTCCCTGATATGCCCAAGCTGGATTTGGTGCCTCTTTTGTGTTCCCAGACCTCCCTCTGCCTACCTCTCTCCACATCACTTTGTGGCTGTCCGTTGTGTATCTGTCACCACTGCCACCGCCCCACCCCCACCCCAGACCGGGAGTGCTCTAAAAAAGGGTTGGACAGAGCCTTTTAACTGTGCAGCTAGCTCAGTTACTGAAACATGCAGCCTTCAGCAAATGAATGGATGAAAATAAAGCTAACAGTATCAGTTAGTGGCAACACTGAGAAAATTCTGGGGAAAGAAAAAATATATATATCTCTTTGAGTTTTTACTAAAGTTCTAGAGAGTATGAGAATGAGCCTCCTGGCTCCCTGTAGGGATGCTAGAGTTGAACCCTGACAACCTCTTAACCATAATGTGGAGAAGTTAATGCAACAGAAGAGAGTAACATTTATAATCTAATCATCTTTGTGACTTGGATTTCATACTACTAAAAGTTGTATTTGTGATAAGTAAATAAGAATTATTAAAAATCAAATGCAATTTAAGTGCTCTGGAAGGCAAGCTCCTTGGCTTCAAGGCCTCCACTGATGTGGAGAAACCCCAGGAGAGGAGTAGGCCAGTCCCAGCCTCAGTCCTTACAGGGGAGGTAACCATGACTGGGAGTCGTCTGCCCTCCCTGGGTGACCCATGAGACCTGGAGTGTGAGAGCACTTTGTAAACCGTAGGTGCTAACCAATGCTAAAGGTCATTCATGAAATTCCGTCCTGGAGCAGAGGAGCAAGCACACATCCTTTGTGTGCATGCCATGTCTAGCCATGAAAGTTACTACTTTAGACAGCCGACTAGTGGGTCACCCAAACCCTGGATTTGCCACTCAGCACGATCTGAGATGCTGGGTGCGAAATCCGCCTGTTGCAAAGACAGCAGGGTGGGGGTCTGTCCCGTGATGAGCTGAAGGCAGCAGGGGGCTCAGAAAGATGGACACTCTGTCTCAGAGACCAAAGAGCATGAGGAGAGGAGACTCCCTTCTTTCCTTTCCAGAACCTGCACTGACCAGAGACTTCGCAGCCAGCTCGCCCCTCCGTTCCCCGCCCAGAATCCCCGACGTGGGACCTTTTGCATCAGGCCCCTCCGACCCTGGACTTGACAGAGTTTCAAAGCACAGTTTCACCCTAATAAGACAATGGATAAAGTGCCCTGTTTTACCTAGATTGCTTTATGGTGCCTGCAGGTGGGTCTGCCTCTGTCGCTCAGCCCACTTTACCCCGCCCAGAGCAGAGGAGAGAAAGCCAGCCGAAGGCATGGGCCCGGGTTCAAATCCAGCCCCTCCTTGGCTCCTGTATAAATCTCATCCTCCCCCGAGCCCTTTTCTCTGTAGTCCAGTGGGCCTGACATCGATCCCTGCCCTTGAAGAATTCCGATGAGGTCCGGAAGACACAATGCCAATGGGAGTGCATTTAGGGTTATTTAACCAAACTCATCTCTAGAGGCCAAAAGGGAAAAGAGCCTAGTGGCCCGCCTGAGGTCAGCGGCTGCTGGAGGGACACAGGATGGTCCGAGTGGGGCCACCAAGTGAAGCATTTTAGGTCTTGGTGTGTGTCTGGCTGGAGAGTATTAAAATGCGGACACACTGGAAAAGACACGCTGGGGGACCCGGCCAATGTGAGCATAAGCCCCGCTCCTCCCTCTCCCAGAACCAGCCCCATGGCCACAGGCAGCTCCTCCAGCCTCGGTTTCCTCCTCTGCGATATGGAGAGAGTAAAGCAACATTGCCTTCTCCAGAGAAATGAGACAATGGGTGTGGGACGCCTGCCATCTGTGGAGCCCTGCGTAAAACGTCCCTGTCTCTGGCCAGCTCTGAGCCTGGGGAAGGGACTCGAAGGGCAGCCCGCGGCTGAGGTGGGCTTGCGGCAGTTTCATCAGAGCCCAGCCCCTCCCAGCCGTTGAAACAGTCCGTGGTTACTGCCGTCCTGGAGACTTTAGCTGCCCTCTCGAGGGGTTGCTCCAAATCTCTCTCTCATTCGGCTGATCTAGGAGAGGCTGAGAAAATCGGTCGCTATGGTTTCCTTATTTTCTCCCCACAGTTTAAGAGTCTTTCTTCCCATTATTCCCATGGGAGGAAGAGGAAGAGGAGGAAGCCAGTGTTTGGAACCAGGAGAAACTCACAGATCTGAGATGCGACCTTGTGTCTTCTGGAGGGGCTACCCAGGACCCGCGCCCAGCCCAGCCCCTCCGGCCCACCCTGCGCAGCTGCGACCAGCCCCCGGAACACCCCTCACTTAATCCCCCCCAGCTCCCTCCCCAGTCAGTCGGTGCACGCTGCTAACCTAGTGCCTGCTGGGCCAACACTGACCCATCAGAGAAAACCCTTGGCTCCCAGCACCCCTGGAGGGGATAGTGACCAAAATCGACTGGTCAAATACAGAAATAGTACTTAGAGGGTGACAAGCGACAGGAGGAGAAACAGAGCGGGCTGGGCAGGAGATACGTGGGAAGGCTGTCGAGGAAGACCTGCAGGAGTGGGGGCCTCTGAGAGACAGAAACTACTGCCCACCGCGGCTGGGCGAGTTTGGGAAGGGAATGACTTGCCCAAGGCGGCAGCCTGGGCAGGGAGCCCTTTCCTGCTTGCTCAGTGCTTAACGTGTCATCTCGTTATCTCATTAAACCTCCCCACAATTAACATCTCTATTTCACAGATGGGGAAACTGAGCCTCAGACAGACCTGCTCCAGGCTACTTAGGTCAGTTAACCACCCTTGACTATCCCACGGCATGGCCTGCCCGAGCCTGGACCAAAACAAGCACGGTCCCTGGGCCAGCAGCACCGGCAGCAGCCGCAGCTCGTTGGATGTGCAGGTCTCAGGCCTCCGCTAGGCCTGCTGCATCGGAACCTGCGCGTCATGTCACAGCACCCCAGCTGATGTAGGAGCTCCCTGAAGGTGGAGGAGCAGTGGCCGAGACATCTCTGCTCACCCCAGGTCGGCTTCTGCTCCTGGCTGGGAACAGCGCTTCCCGAAAACCGCCCACGGCGCAGGGAGGTGCACCTTTGACCCCTCCCGTTGCTTCTCCATAGCCTCCCACAGGGCCCCGCCAGTTTCATTCTTCTCCTCGCCTGCTCCTTGCTGGGAGCCGGGCTGTGAACAGGTGTTAACTGGACAGGTAGCAGCAAAGGTAAAGAACGAAAGTCAGCTGCGGGTGGGCGTATTGGGAAATGTCAGAAAGGTCCAAGTTTGGCACCCAGGGGCCTTGCTGGACCCGCTGACATTTGGTCTGAATGCGCTGCCTGCACCTGCTGGGGAGGGCTGGGTGCTGCCTGGGTCCAGGTTTGCTGGAGGTGGAATTTCGGGGAGTGTAGTGCAATTCTGGATGGATAACTTAGCTGCACGTGAAGGTCAATGGGCAGAGCATGGTTCTGGGAGTGGCCTGGCTCAGGGGTGATGCTGAGAAATGTAAAACGAAGTCACCTGTGTGTGTGGAGGAGGCGGAAGTTGACAGAGCAAGGAATGGTGGGCAGGAGGGCCTGAGAGCTCATCTCCAATCCTTTGGTGTTTACACATCTCTTGTGCTGCCGGAGATAGAAAACTCCTTGTTTTGACAAACTTATAACAGAGTCATATTTTTATCTCCCATACTGTGTTGGTTTTCTAGGCTGCCCTGACAAGCTACCACAAACTGGGTGGCTTAAAACAATAGAAACTCGTTGTCTTGCAGTTCTGGAGGCCAAAAGTCTAAGATCGAGATGTCGGCAGGGCTGGTTCCTTCTGCGGCTGTGAGGGAGACTGTTCCAGGCCTCTCCCCCACCTCGGCGGCTTGCTGGCCATCCTTGGCGTGGCTCGGCCTGCAGAAGCATCACACTGCACTTGCCTTCATGTTCGTGTGGTGCCCCCCGTGTGCATGTCTGTGTCCAAACTTCCCCTTCTATAAGGGCACAGTCGTGTTGGGTCAGGGGCCTACCCCACCCCAGGGTGCCCTCATCTTAACTCATTGCATCTGCAACAACCCAAGTTCCAAGTAAGGGTCATTCTTAGTACTGTGTACTAGTTTTCCAGGGCTGCCGTAATGCAGCACTGAAGACTGGGTGGTTTAAACAATAGAAATTTGTTTTCTCACAGTTCTGGAGGCCAGAAGTCCAAGATCAAGGTGCTGGCAGGGTTGGTTTCTTCCGAGGCCTCTCTCTTTGGCTTGCAGGTGACCGTCTTCTCACTGTGAGCCCACCTGGTCTTTCCTCTGTGCATTTCTGTGTCCAAATGCCCTCTGTCTCTCTCTCTCTCTTTTCTTTTGTAGAGACGGGGCCTTGCTATTGCCCAGGCTGACCTCAAACTCCTGGCCTCAAGCTATCCTCCCACTTTGGCCTTCCAAAGTGTTAGGATTATAGGTGTGAGCCACCCTGACTGGCTTTTCTCTTTTTTTAAGGACACCAGCCAGACTGGATTACAGCCCACCCATATGACCTCATTTTAACTTAATTAAAGTACTTTTAACATATTAACTACTGTGTGAGTTGTATTTAACTTATGCTAGTTTTGAGCCCAGGGCCTCATGAAGCAAAACCCTGCAGTTGGTTCGTGAAAATCTTACTTGTTGATGTTCTTACTGTTACAATTAATACTGACAATTTAATTCTAAAAACATGGATTGCATTGCATATCATTCACACATAGAAAACAATAAAAAATAACAAATTAGAAAGGATCATGGCCGGGCGCGGTGGCTCACGCCTGTAATCCTAGCACTCTGGGAGGCTGAGGTGGGCGGATCGTTCTGAGCTCAGGAGTTCGAGACCAGCCTGAGCAAGAGCGAGACCCCATCTCTACCCAAAAATAGAAAGAAAT
>CAUYSK010105584.1:0-26758 GCA_963575035.1 Avahi laniger
CACCACCCAAATGATGGACATATTTGAAACTCGGACTTAGGGAGGGAGGTGGGGGCAAGGGCAACATATGTAACAGAAACATCTGTACCCCCATAATATGCTGAAATAAATAAAAAAAATTTATGTAAAAAAAAAAAATGAGTTAAATGACCTGACCACAGATAAGCAGAGAGCCTATTTGGATTGGACCTGGAAGGCAGTTCAGGTGGAACCTAAGTACAGCTCGGCATTGGTGCTACATTGCCTTAGGCCATTCACTCTTCCACTCTCTGGATGATTCTATCACACATTTTCTCTCTCCTAAAAAACCTTTAACCCCTCCACCCTCAGTCTTAACCTCTGCTGATAACGTTATTTCTTGTTGGAGAAAATAGAAACAATCAGCAGAAAACATCTAGCTGGTCCCAGCACATCCACCAACTTACCTCTCTCTCTAACTTGTACGCTCTCTTTCCTCTTGTTACTATGAAAGAAACACTTCTCCCGTACTTAAGGCTTACACCTCCACTTGAGCCCTAGATCCCGTCTTCTTCAGTTTACTCAAGCACCTTCCCCCTTTATATTGTACTTCAGCAATTTTTTTCTTCTCTAGGGTATCAATCCTATCTATTAGCATATGAACATAACATCATCCATCTTAAAAAATAAAAAGTCCCATGCGTCCCTACATTCTCCCTCCTGGCTATCATCCAATTACAACTTTTTATTACAAGACCATTTTTAAAAGTTGTCTATAGTCTCTGGCCTTAGTTCTTCTCCAATTACCTCTTAAACTCACTCCAATAAAGCTCACTTCCCTACTGCCCCACTTTAATAACTTGGGCCAAGATCACCAATAACGAACACACTATCAAATCAACGTTCAATTCTCAGTCTTCATTTTACTTAACATATCCACATGTTCAACCTGTTTAAACACGACCTTATTCTTCTAAGATTTTATTCATTTCCAAGATATTAATCTCTCTAGGTTCTCTTTCTAATCACTGGCTTTCCTTTTCAGGCTGGTTCCCCTTTATCTCCCTTACCTCTGAAATAGAGTGACATGGAACTCATTACTGAGATACCTTCTCTATCTGCATTCAATTCTTAAGCAATCTCATCCCATTCGATGCTTTAAATGCCATTTACATACAAAACAGTCTCAAATTTATATCTCCAGCCTGTACCTCTCAACTGACCCCAGATTCTTATATCTGACTGCCTACTCAACATCTCTACTTGCACATCTCATAGATGTCTCAAACTTAATGACTCCAAAACCCAAACCCTTTCATTCTACCCCTAAAACTGCCTCTTCTATAGTCCCATCTTAGGTACATGTTAACTGGACATTTTTCCAGTTGTTCAGGCCACAAATTTTGCATCATCTTTGACTCTGCTCATTATCTCATGTCCTGCATCCAATCCATCAGTAAATCCTGTAAGCTCTACTTTCAAAATGTATCTAGAACCCAATCACTTCTAACTCATTTCACCATTATCTCTTCTCTGGATTAAAACAGTTTCCGCTCTTTCTCCCATCTCTCTAGTTTATCTTTCCCATAGGAGTTACTGTCAAATAATGAAAGGTCATTGCTTAAAACCTACCTTAGAGGCTTCCCATCCTTCTCAGAATAAAAGTTAAAGTCCTTGCAGTGACCTTCGGACTCCACATGACTTGGCATCATTGTCTCTCTGACCTCATCTACTACCTCGTTGTTCTATTCCCTACTTTGGCTCTGACCATATACTAGCTTAGACACACCAAGCATGTTCCTGCCTCTGCCCTCTGTATATGCTTTTCCTCCACCTGAAAAGCTATTTGGAGGAAGAAAATTTTTTTTTCCTGATTTCTACTCAAAGACATTCTATCAGAGAGGCCTTTCCTGACCGTCCTACATATACAACACATAACTTTATGACCCTCATTCCCCTTCACTCCCCGTATCTCCCTGACCCTGTTTTGCGTTCATCATGCTCACTATCTGACATATATTAACTGGTTTATCGATATGTTATTTGCCTTTCCCCCATTAGAACAAGTTCCATGGAGACATGTACTTTAGTTGGTTCACTCCTGTGTTCTAGCTTGTCATCTAGACAACGCTTTATGAGAACTTTCAGAAAAAATGAAAGAAAGCCCATAAGCAAGACTTCTAATTTCAAACGGAACATCCAATATGCAAGCCGATAACAGTGAAACTGACCTTTTATCATGCATTTTTTTACGCAGGAGATTGAAACCAGGGGGATGAAAATGAAAACTGGGCCACACCATTACGCAGGCACACCTCTCTAATATGCATGACCTATTATGTTCAACCACGTAAGGCAGATGCTTGGCACACGCTTCAGGGTTCAGCCCAAAACCAGTCACTCAGAGGAATGTGAAAAAACAAAAAACCAAAAATCCCTTCTCTCCTTCCCTTCAGAAATAGAATTTAAAGCAGTATGAGGAAAGGGAGAGATAGAAAGTAGAATAATTTAAAATGCTACCAGCTTTCATCTGTTACATAGTACATCTGGAAATCTGATTTATATCTTATAATTTCAAATACAACACTCAAGGTTGTAGTAAACAACCCTTAACTTACATATTTTAGGCTCAGCTATATGATTTATCTTAACAAATTGTGCAGACAAATGCATTAGTAGAGCATTAGAAGAAAAATACAGCAAAACTTGCCCTCTACCAAAGGACATTTGTTTCCATACTTGTAGCAAGGAGATGATCTCTCAACACACACAAATCCAAAGTATCCTCGTTTGCCTCCAAGTCTGGAACCTTTTCGGTGCTTGTATTCACAGCAGGAGCTTAATCTATTCACCTGCATCCCATTGAGGAAAAAGGTGAGACTGAAGGGGAAACCATGGTGCCTTTTGGAAATAAACTGAAAGGTCTCTGGAATTAAAAAAGAAATATATTAGTGGAATCAACTAACATCTTCAAAGTCACATTTTTCTGTTAGATAAGTACAATATTATGATCCAGATCATCTTTTAATTTGAGGACAATTGTTAATCATAAAAATGTATTCTATTACTTTTATTTGTAATAAATACTCTAAGTCTTTATAAAACTCCTTTGTTTGTATAAGTACTGCACGCTAACTGATTGCACCACTGGAGCTCCAAAAACTTCTTTATTTGTAATAAAATAATAATATGTAATATTATATGAGCACTTACTATGACCAGGCATTATGCCTGATTATCTTTGATATGTTGTTTTTCAACAATCACGTGAAGTGGGAATATTTCTATCACTAGTTTCTAGGTGAGGAAATGAAGGCTTAGAGGAATTTGGTAATTTACCCAAGATTATATAGTAAGTGGGAGAGTTAGAATTTGAATCCAAACATCTCTCTAGAGCTCATGTGTCTATCTTGTTAAGCTTGTTACTAAAGTACTTAACAACAAAAGTCTACTGTGAGCTAAGTAACGCTTTTTAAAAGTTTTCTCTTTTTAGTTGTGACTTTAAATACTCTAATACATGTATGAATGAAGCAATTATTCATCTCCAAGCCATACTCAATTCAGTTTAGATTTGAGATTTCCTTCTTTCCGCCCCACCCACCCAAAAGTCCCACCAATAAATTAAGAACCACTGCCTAAAATTAATAGTTTATAATCATTCCAAGTCTTTATAACGCTCTTTGAAAAGGTCCCACCCTAGAGGTTCTAAACCATAAGTCTGATAAGCCCTATTCCCTACGGAGTCACTCAAAATCCTGCTTCTCAGGAACACTTCTTATGTCACTTCCTACAAAAAAAAAGGAGCTTCACTGGACTGTTCCACTTCCAACAATAATAGGGTTAACATTTTTCTACTATGTACACATTTTCTATCGTTGCACTTACCACGACGTATTAAAATATAGCTACACCAGTGGTTTTCAAACTTTAATGTGCACCAGAATCACCTGGAGGGCTTATTAAAATACAGATTGCTGGGCCTCATCCCAGAATTTCTGATTCAGTGGGTCTGGGGTAGGGCCCAGGAATTTGCATTTCTAACAAGTTGCCAGGTGATGCTGATGCTATTGGTCTAGGGACAGGTACTTTGAGAGCCCTGATCTAGATGTTTACTGCCCTGCATATTTGTGAAATCTATGAGGGCTGAAGCTAGTCTTATTTAGTTTCCCCAGGTCCAGGGGCAATGGCATAGAAGGCTCCCCCCAAATAATTAGTGAATTATTACTATAAACTATTTCTTTCACAGTCATGCAGAAACACTGTGTATATACCACATTTTGCCCCCAAAAGTATTTCTAAATCAGATGCAATTCATTCTAGAGTTATTAAAAAGGTAATTCTATCATTTATATCTTAGTATTTGTGATATGAAAGTAAACAAACTAGGAAAGAGAAAACTGAAAATATCAGTGTCTGGGGAAACTAAGATACAAGTCCACTTGTCTTAATGATGAATGAACTCGTCGAGTGGTGACTGGAAAGCATGTCTGACTGCTTTCATTATAGAAACTTGAATCCTGCATCCATGTAATATGATCCATTCTGCTGCGGTATCACACCCCATAACTCCCTAAGTACCAGCCCAGGAAGAGAGTGCAGTCAAGGAAATGCTGAGAATGGGCACGGAAATCAACTTCTCCATGTGACTGTCCTTCCGTTTAATGCCCATGTAGCTGGAGAGCACACCCAGCTATTACTTCATTTTGTTCTTTTTTTTAAAGCTATGGAACAAGAATTGACAACCTCTGCTTTTACTCCTTTGATAAGTATTTTATAATTTAGTATTTTTTTAAAATATAGTGACATCTCCCAACCTTGACTAGATGGTTTCTTCATGGATTAGTGGGAAGAAAATAAACCAGAAATCAGAAGACTTTGTTCCATGACTCAGCTGAGTGTGCCTTGGTGAGTTATTTAACTTCGTTGCATTTCAGAATTCTCATCTATAAGATGGAGATGCGGGAGGGAGACTGTGTCCTATTCTGTTAACTTCACAGAACAGTCTTAAAGATTACATAATGTACAAATTAGAAAGCATTTTATAATACTTGTACAATGCAGTTATTGTTCACTGATGGTCAGCAGCACTATTTTAGGCACTAAATAGAAACAAAAATGCTGAAAAATATCAAATTGGTATCCTCTCTCAAGAAGTTATAATTGAGCAGGAGAGGCAAAATTAATATACCAGACTTCTGGAGTGAGGTCATCAAATCCTGTCCCCTTAAAATGTTATCTCTAGAAATGGAACAAACACTTAACACAAACTGAACAGCACTTATTTATGAAAAATTATTGAATTTTAGATAAACAGTAGGAATCTGTGGCATTCTTGCCTGGGACTACTCTTACCTCCCTCCACCTGCCATTACCTCCTCACAACAGTTCTAACGGGGTAGGGCAGGCCATAAATTACCAGCAGCTTCATTGTCAGTGGGGGCTGACTTGATTTGGAGCAAAAGATGAAAAACTCTGGGCCTGAGGCATAATCAGTAATAAGTAGCAATCTCGGAGCAAGCTAACAGGAAAGGTCAGAAGTTCTACTAGCCTGAGACTATAGTTCCCATTAGGGCAAGCAACAGGCCAGTGGACTAACCAGAAATTTAATAGGGAGATATAGGCAATAAGGCAGTCATAGAGGCATTCAGTAAGCTCTCTACATATCCCCAGCTAACTGGAAGCCTATTCATACATCCCCAGCCCACTAGGAACTTTTACCTATGCATGGAGGAAACATAAGGGAGCCTGGTAGAAAATATTAATAAAAGTTGGAGCAGACCTGAAAACTACCTGAACTTTGAATGTACTCAACCCACTCTAGTGGGTTGAATCATGTCCTCCAAAAATTCATGACCACCCAGAACTTCAGAATGTAACCTTATTGGAAACAGTGTCTTTACAGATATAATTAATGAATGATAAAGCAAGATCATCCTGGATTTAAGTTTTGCCCCAAATCTAATGACCTACATTCTCATAAAAAGAGAAGAGGAGACACATACAGATACCTGAAGAAGAATGCCACATGGAGACAGAAGTAAATATTGGAGTGATGGAGCTACAAGACAGGGAACGCCAAGGATTGCCGGGAGCCACCAGAAATTGAAAGAATTAAGGAAGGCTTCTCCCCCAGAGCTTTTCAGGGAGTGTTGGTAGGGAACAACACCTCGATCATAAACCTCTGGCCTCTGAATCTTGAGAGAATAAATTTCTGTTGTTTTAAGCCACAATTTGGGGACATTTGTTACGATAGCCCCAGGAAACTAATATACTCTGAAACAGATCCACTGGTAGTAAATGGGGGCTTTACTGGCTCAAGGTGTTGGAGCCCAACCTCTGACAAACCACTGGATGATCACTAAACTAGGAAAGCACAGACACCACCTTAAGAGACCAGACTAAAAAAAATAGAATTTTCTTTAAAATATGAGCCAAAAATCATTGATTGTACACCAGGGTGATGGGGGCTGAATTTCACAGATTTATTCCAGATAAGTTACCAAAAAAAATTAAAAAACCAGCAACAACAACCTTTGACAGGGAAAAGTCAGAATCCGGAATTCATAGTAGCTTTGGTAGTTTTAATACCCTATCTAAAATATCAAATTTTCAATAAAAACCGTAAAGACATGTAAAGAAACAGGAAAGTGTGACCCACTAGAAAAAAAAATCAAAACTATTCCCAGGAATTTAATCAAGAGAAATGACAACATACGTCTACACAAAAATTTGTATTCATATGCTGATAACAACATTGTTTTTAATAGTCTCCCAAACTGGAAATAATACAAATGTTCGCCAGCTGGGGAATGAATTTTAAGAATATGTGTTAAATATATCCATATGATGGGATATATTCAGCAATATAAGGAGAGAGCAATTATTGGTAGACAATTCAAATGCATGACTTTCAAAAACATCATGCTAAGTGAAAGAAGCAAGACAAAACATTACCACCGTATGACTTAATTTATATGAAATGTCCAGAATAGAAAATTTGTAGAGTTCGAAAGCAGATCAGTGGTTGCCTGGGGCTGACAATGAGAGTAGGAACTAGCTGCCAACGGGCACAAGGAAACTTTTCGAGGAGATGAAGATGTTCTCAAATTGGTTTGTGATAATAGCTGCACAACTCTGTATACTTCCTGAAAGTCATTGAATTATACACTTACACTGGATAAATTTTAAGGTATTTAAGATAAATTTTATGGTATTTAATTTGTACTTCAACAAAGCTTTTTTAAAAACTATATATACATATATAATAAATAAAAGAAAAGTGAAAAAAAAGTTAATATAAGTCAGAGTGCAATGAAATGCTTCGGTTTTGAGCACAGACTGAGAGCCATGGTCCATCAGGATAAACCAGAGGATAAGTCAGCTGAGCCAGCTACACAGCCTTAATGTGAATCCTAAAAGGTAGGAAAGATTTGAATTTTAAAAAGAGGAAAGAGAGAGCATTCCAGACAAAGGAAATAGAACAACCAACGGCAAGACAACAGCATGAATAGACAGCAAAAAAGTTGTGTTTGGGGAGTCATGAGGAATGCAAACAGGTACAACAGGATCAGGTTATGAAAATATTAGAAAATGGGGCAGAAAAGGAAGAAATTAAAAGAGGGGCAGAAAAAGCATGTTACTTCATTATTGGCATCCACATGAACCCAAGAAACCAAGGTTTGTCTTGTTTGAAAGGATAAAGTTGGCAAATAAAAACGTCTGTGAAGAAACTGTACTCTTTACAAGTAGCAGGAAATAATCAATGACTTCATAGGTGTGTGTAATAAACAACTTGTAGCTTGAAGTCTAAACTCAAACTGCAAGACATTATGATTTACTATGAGAATAAACGATCCACTTGCCATACTGTTAAATAATCAATTGTATTATTATTTCAAGTGAAGAAGCAAGACAAATTAACAAATGCCACATTTTAATGAGTTTACTGCTCCAAGAACAATATTAAATGCCATCTTTTTTTCTTTTAATAGAAATCTAAAAATCTATTCACATTTCACTGAATCATGCACAGGTTTGATTTGTAGAAAGGGCAGATTCTTTTCAGTTCAACTAAACTACTAAGATTGCTGAACCACAAGTCAACTCTGAGCCACTTAACTTTTCAATTTTGAACAATTCCTTTCCTGACAATCAAGGGTAAGCTGAGACGAAATTATCATGCGGACAGGATTCAATTATTTAAGTCCCCACTCATCCTATTAATCAAGACTGTCCAATGCCATAAGAAAAAGTTCTAACACCAATATGTATGGAAAATAAACACAGAGCCAAGTAACACCCTTTCTCCCATAACCTTTGGTTTTGCACTCTCATCACGGAATGTATATTGCCTACCAGAGAATCATTCAGCTAAACTTCATATTTTTTTTTTATTTGTATCTACCACTTTTTCCAGCAATCAAATAGACATTATATATACATTTTGTTGAATGAAGTGTGATCTAAAATCCAGGACAATTTTCATTACATCAATTCCAATTTTAGCCTTAGCTAATTTTGCCATTCTCCTAAATTAATAGCTGAAAGTTTTACTTTTAAAAAATAAGAATACGTATCTATGCCACTATTATTAGGGTTTCACAGTCATGTTATGAAAATGTAGGAAACTCTTTGCTACTGAGAATAGCTAATGGGGCTGCACAGAACTCAGCAAGGGCCTTGCACCTAGTCAGGGGACCAGGGTCTGCTCTTGATTCTGCCCAGTGTGACCTTGGGGAGCTGTTCTACCTATGGATTCATCTCATCTTCCCCATCTACAAAATAGAAGGCACAGACTCTGGAGTGCTAAGACAAAATGAGACAAAGTAAATTACATTTCCACCAGATATCTAAAATGGGAAAAATAAATTCTAGCATGACTGAGCATCATATTATGTTTTAAGTTAAAACTAACATTCAAGTGTTTACTCTTTTTTATGTCAGGACGTTTTAAATATGTAATTCGTATATATGTAGCTATAGTTTTTCGTTAAGGACTTGAAATTTTTTAAATTAATACTCACTGTTTTTGATTGATGAGGGAAATCAGAAAGACCAAAAGTAAAAATTCCATGTTTGCCTCCAACTCCTCCCTTCATTCTTAAGTGTATTTTAAGACTACCCAAACATAAATATTTCTTTTAATTAGTAAAAATAATATTACTTTCTAAACACAGTTTCTTAAGCAAGGAAGTAACAAATATAATCCTACAAACACTTTCTTTTCATTGCTGCTCCTCTGAACTAAATGTTGAATAAATACACTACAGTATAATTTATAAAAACATATACTGGATATAAGAATTATCTTATGCTGATAAACATGGATTTACAATCAAATTAAAGCAGAAATATACTAAAAAGCTATTTAGCCAAATTCTTCACCAAGTTATTTAGGTGTGATTCAGCCTGAAGTTTATTGGATTTGTGGTTTTATCTCAACACACCTCTAAAGAATAAATTGCCAATCTGGTATTTTTCTCTTAGAGTAATGCTCGATATAATTCACTATGGCAAGCCAAATAGTTAACTTCTAATTTGGGGGACAGCTTATTCATGCAACATTTTAATGATCATATATCTTTATCCCAAAATTAATCTGTTACCAGGTTAAATCACTCCAAATCCTTTCTTCCACAATCTGCAAGAGTAATTGCTGTTTCAGTTTCAATCACGGAGCAGTAAATTTAGATTTACTTTTAGGCAGCTGGTTTATAAGTCCCTGGATATGCATAATTTCATAAAGTGATTGAAGTCATTTTGATATTATATCAACAACAGCTTATCTATACCATCAACTCCAAGCAATTAAAACAAATTAATGTTTTATGTGTACCTTTCTCAAGTAGTTTGCCTTTGTAGACACAAAGATTTTCCCCACCGCAGTGCTGTTGATAAATTTTTATTTCATCCCGGAAGTCTGGGTTATCATAAGATAGGTGTACATTTTTCCCCAAATAGATCATTGTAATAGCTGCATTACTATGTGGCGATGTTTTATAAATACTTCTTGAATCCTAAAATAAATAAAAAAATGAGGTTTATTAACTAATCACTTTCTAACCAAAGTTCTTATTCTCACATGACATTATAATTTAGAGAATTAAAAAGGCAACTTTTATGTACCTACCAACAAAACCTTTATAAAGTGGCAATTTACACACTGCAAAAAAAGTGAAGCCCATTACAAGTTAAATCCTTCTAAATAATTATAATATATAAATTTTCGCTTTGTATTTTTAATGTAAATACCAGGGATTCAGACAAAGTGCATCTTTTTTTATTTTAAGTGTTAGGTGTTACATACATAAAATGTCAATGATGCTAAGAGGAAACTTCTTTTGGTTCTTTTAGCTGGTTCTCAAATAAAGATTCAAACAAATGAATTAAATAAATATTGGTGACATCATTTGGTTCCAATCTGAATTGACGCTGATTATGATTTAGCAATAGTTTTTGTAATCGAATGCTTTATCTTTAAAATGAACACTGACAACACATCCTTCCCTGGGCTTCTTCCCTCTGAGAGGAAGATACACACATTTGATTCCTTCTATGGTCACTCTGAGGATGAGGGATCATGTATGTTATGAGCCTGGGATTAGCCAGTTTCACATGAGGCATTCAGTTCAATGAGAAAAAAACAATATTGTTTTTAACATCAAAACAATATGCCCAACAAAGTCTTAAAAATTACCTTATAAACCTATTTGATATTCTATGGCATTGCTCAATTTAAATTATTTATAAAATATGCAATTAATTTATATGCCAAAGAGTAAAAGAAATGTCTCAGGCATTGCCTAATTGATAGTCTGAAGTGTTTTCATAACAGTGAATGAGCATAGTGTTAGCCTAACCTCTAAGAGAAGGAGGAAGAGGAGCAGGAAGCAGGAAACGGAAAAGGAGGAAGAGGGAAGAGGCAGAGAAACAGGAAAGGCTGGGAGGGTCAAGAGACTTTAAGAAGGCCTAGTGAGAACATTGCAGACCTCTAGAATTAAGAGGCCAGACTTTGCTTCTCATCTACTTCACTTTTCTAAAAATCAATTTTTAGCTAAAAGAAAAATATGGAGAGACTGACTTTCAGTGGATCCAAGGCAGTTATTTGAGTTTGATTTCATCGATTATGGATGCATGGGAAACATGCATTTTTAAAGAATAACAAAGCTGCAACAACAATTTTTTAAGGAACTACTAAAATATTTCCATCCCAAAACCATCCCCTTCCACCTCACAGTATTTATTTTTATTCAATTTTATTGTTCTGAAGCAAAAACCAGACGAAACAAATCTGATGAAATGAAATTCTGCGAACAGTCTGAAAAGCATAATGGGGGAGAAAAATCTAAGAGTTAAAATTCAAGCAAATCGCCCTGCCTATTGGAAATAACAGCTCCCAAATAGAGAGATAATCAACAGACACATTTTAGGGGCATTGAGAGCCGCAAAGGTAAGTCAGCACACTGGATAACTCTTCGTAGATTAGAAACATCTCCCTGAATCACAGCTGAAGCAAAGAGATGATGGCGGGCCGGGCTCCCACTTGCAAAATCATAATCTCGTGTTTCCTCTTGCCCCGGGAACTGTGGGGCTGTGACATGCGCATGTGCGCCCACTGCACACGCAGCAGACCTACAGCGAATCCAGCTCCAAGCTGCAGCTAGCACATTTAATGAAGTGACTGATTAAATAAAAGCATCTCTCTTTTGTTAAGCAATGCTTTCTAAAATGGCATGGATTTACAGGTAGGCCTGTGAGCTTCCAGGAGATAAGCACTATATAAATACAAGGTAACAGTGGGATTAGAGGGGGAGAAAGACCTGCATCATATGTAGGAAATGAGAAACTAGAGGGAGAAACTTTAAAAAGTAAAATAAAGGGAATGGCAGCCCCTTGCCCTTTTCATTTCCTCTTATTCATATTTTTTTCTGCTAAAGCATATTTCTGATAGTGACATCTCTTTTCTTTTGAGTTTAGTTATTTCATTCTCTTTGTAAAAAATATTCCCTAATTATTGCCACCAAGTAAACTTTTCTGGGTTCTAACAGGAGGCCCACCTGACAGCTGGTTATTAAATATATGCACTAGGAACCAAACAATTGTTTTTTTCAGTTGACTAAATTGCCTCTATACTTACCATCTTGCAAGGTTATAATGACCTCAGACAGATGAAACTTTAATAGGGTTTCACCACCCTTTCTGCTGTCCTCAAGCAAGTATCAAAACCTTCTATGAAAAGTCAGTTCCATTTCAAGAACAGGAGCAAGTCCTCATACCCCTATACAGCTAAGGCTTGTCTTTCCAACTTTCCTTCTCATTTCTTTTCATATTTCTCAGGCAAGAATAATCTGAGCTGACAAATAAACAGCAAGCCCATTGAGTGGTTAACCAGTCAGCCATTATAAATTTGCAATATTTAGCATTCCATTGATACACTAAGTTTTCACTGGGATTTCTGTGTGAGGAGTAGGTTTAAGAGACAGTAGAGGTATCACTGTGCCTGCTCTTGTTAAAGTGTTGGGCAGCAACTCCTCTCCTGCCACTTAAGCCCCGGTGCATTCTGGACATCATAAAGTCCTACCTGGACCCCTGTCCAGGGTGACCATAGAATTTATCATCCAAACTGGGACAAATAGAGAAAGAAATGTTACTAATAATTATAGTAGAGGGAAAAAAGAACAGAAATGTGAACTGTTTTAGGAAAACTGGGATGTATGGTCACCCTACTATTTAGTCTCCCCACTTATAGTCTGATATTGCTCAAAATATCTCTCCCCTGAGTATCAGAGTGTATTCCTCTCTCCCAGTAGATAAGGGTGGTGTCTACTGATCTTTATGCCCCCAGGAGTCCTGCCAGTGCAGACGCCTAGTAAGGACCTAATAAATGTTGACCTGACTGGACACAGACATGGAACAATGAGGCATTGTACATTCTGTTCTTTGTTGAAACAAAAGGTACAGTAGGTTGGCCCTGCCCTAAAGTGGAAGCTTTCTACATTTATAGGAACTCAATAAAAACTGATTCACAGTGTCCTATTCAATTAAACAGCAACTTTGGTGATTATTCTTTGATAAAGGTTGATACAGAAGCCAGACTGACCATAAAGAGCAGCAGTCCCCATGACTTCGGTGGCATCAGAGAAAGAAAAGCTGACACAAGCCAGAGGAAGCGTGTTCACATCCTAAAGGCTACGAAAGCAGCTGGTTGTCATGAAAACCTCTTCTCACTACACTCAATGGTTTCTTCCCTTTCTCTTCTCCTTCCTGCTGGTTTTGCCTTGTTTTCTCCTCCTCTCTCCTTTGTTTTTAGTATGCTTTCTCTTTCACGTTCCTCCTGCTCATTTTTCTTAACACCATGTGACCCATACCTGATGCTTATTCCTGACATGCCCAGAAACTCCGCAATCCTTCTAGAGGCATCAGAGCTCTAGATTTTGAAGATCTGCTTCTCCTATTCCTTCCATTGGAAATCATAATAAAGGCTTTTGCCCACATTTTCCTCCCCACTCCCTCTGCCTTCTATCCTACCCTGCTGCTTCCTTGTGTGGTGCTGCATGGTATGTGTGACAGTTAAATTTATCTGTCAGCTTAGCTGGACCATGATACCTAGATTGGTGGGCAAACATTATTCTGGATGGAACTCTGACTAACGCATGTGGTATGCCATCTCCTCTCGGGACCCTTGAGTAGCAGACTATCTTTTCAATGGCAATCGTTTCCCAATTTATAGGTCTCAGCATATCTGAATAACAATAAATCCCACATTTTAAAATAACCAGGCAGAAGAATATACCTGATTTTATTAGGAAAGGGGCAGCTAGTGAAGGTGTTAAGCAGTGGAGGAACATGTTGGGAGCTTTTCTACAAAGTTTAATCTAGTATCATTATGAGAATCTACCAAAACTGAGATGAATTTTGCTTACTCCTTTTTCCCCTTCTTGCCTTTCACCTTCAGCTCCCTGTTTCTATCTGCTAACTTCCTACTCACTGTTCAAAGCCCCTTTCAAATACCACTTTCTCTCTGAGGCATTGTCTAATCTCCTCAGTCAGAACTAGTATTTCTTTCCTCTGTGTTCCCATTGTGCCCTATTTAGATTACAATGATAGTACTCATCACATGTATCATGGTTAATTGTATATATTTCTGTCTCTCTTGCTAAACTGCAATATTTCTGAGAACAAGGATTTACTTTTACCCATCTTGGTAACCTCAGCACCTAGCTGACTATTGTCACAATCAATAAAAGCTAGAATGAGCTACTTGTTCATTTAAAGTCAGGACGTAAGTATGAAGATGATTGCAACAGCCCCATTAAGAGTTTATTAGCAAGCCCTTAAACTAGGGATGTAGCAGTGAGAATGGAAAAGGATTATAAGGTACATGAGCCATTGTCAAGGTGGAATCCAGAACCATGCTATCCAAGACAGAAGTCATTTGCTCCATTTGGCTGTTGGGCATTTGAAAGGTGGCTCCTTCAAATGAGATGTGTTATAAATATAAAATACTCAATTTCAAAGATACAGTAAAAAAAATATTAAATATCTCATTGAAATTTTTCATATTGATTATATGTACAAATGATATATTGGATATGATTGATTAAATAAAATACATTATTAAATTTATTTTACATGTTTCTCTTTACCTTTTTAATGTAACTATTAGAAAATTTAAAAATTGTACATGTAGCTTGCCTTCTATGTTTACTGGACATCTCTGATCTAGAGGGCTTAGCAATTAACTGGCTGTGTGATGCAGAGGGAAGAAGAAATTTAGATTCCTAGATTTTTCTAGAATTTCTTCTTTTGAAGAAATCTAGATTTCTTCAAAATCTAGATTTTTGAGACCAAATTACTTGTGCTTTAAAATAAATAAGGCAATTGTATGGAAAAGCTGGCTTAAGTTGTAACCATGTCAAAGTTGAGGGGCAGCAGGACTTATCAGTTAGGCATCTGAAATTGCACCAGGCTCATTTGGAGCCTAAGAGGTGGATACTGGGCTTTGATGGGATATCAGGAAAGTCCTAGATTAGCATCATAATTGGAGAAGCTTTTTGCCCTCTCTTTCAAAACACATATGAGAAATAAAAACAAACTTTGTTATTTTTTTAATAGATCAACATAACCGTTAAGGCAGGATGTTATTTGAAATCCTGTATTTTCACATTTATAGAAGCTATTTATGGGACTACCCACATTTTCAGTAGGCTTCTGTGTAGTGTAGGTGACTAGTAAAGTCAGGGTCTCTCAATCCTAAGTGGGAACATAAAAGTCTGGAGGTGTGTACGGTAAACTTCAGTGCGGAATTTAACTACTCTCAAAGATTCTGTCAATATAGTATAAAGCTCTGAAGGTGCCGGAACAAAACAGGACAAAGCAACAGGGTCCAGAGGTGACTGTGATTTCTGTCACCTTGTTATTTGGCTCCACTGATCATCCCCAGAGACACAAATCACAGAAGCCAGGGACCATGTTGTTTGATACATTCATAGAGGGACAGGCGATGGGCTACCAGCAAGCCATATTTCATTGCCTTTTACCTCTTTCTCTTCTTCCTTTTAAGAGCCTTTGAAGGATGCTTTGATGGGTAGTAGTCATAAAATGAGAGTGAATTTAATGTGTAAATTAGTCATAACAGCCATCTTCCTTTCAATGAATCTTTTCTATATCTAAATAAAATAAATTCAAGTACTAATGTAAAAGTGCATGACTCTTCCCACTGAGCTGATTTTACTCTATACCGCAGGACCCAGGGCTAGAGTCAAATCCAAGAGACATCTAACAAACTATCAAAACCATGTGGGAAGATGATTACATCTTGAATAGAAAAACAAGTGTCAAGGCTGACACCTATGGTGATGGCTAGATTTAGGGGTGAAGACAAAGAAGAGTCACAAAGAAGTAAGACAAGTGGTAAAGGGAGATAGCAAAGAATCATAACAGTAGAATGTCATGGAAGGCAAGAGAGGAAAGTTTTAAGGAAGAGACAATTAATAGCATACAATAATGCTATCAAAAAAAAATCACAATAAATAGAAAATAAAAACTAATATGGCAGAAGTAAATCTAACATACAACTATGTAAATAAATAAATAAACTATGTAAAATAAACGTAATTGGACAAAATTCAACTTATTAATGGAACAGAGATTCTCAGATTGAATTTAACACAAATTACCTATATGCTGCATAAACACATTTAAACCCTAACATTTAAACCTAAAGACACCAAAAGGCTGAAAGTAAAAGGAATACACACACACACACAAACACACACAAATGTGTATACATAGAGTTGACACTTGAACAACATGGGTTTGAACTGCCTGTGTCACTTATGTGCAGATTTTTTCAATAAATTTATCAAAACTTATACATACAAGCACATACTATACATGGAACCATTTGCAGTCAAGAGAAATGTTAACAAACATAAAGATGCAGTATTAAATTGTAACTGCATAAAATTAACTACAGTATATACTATACTATTGTAATAATTTCCTAGCCACCTCCTGCTGCTATTGTGGTGAGCTCAAGCGTTGTGAGCATTCACTTAAAATGCCAGGTGACACTAATCATCTCTGTTTAAACAATTCATCTCTCCAGTAAATTGCTTATCACAGTAAAAAGTGATCTCTCGTGGTCCTCGCATATTTTTCATTGTGCTTAGTGCAATATTGTAAACCTTGAATAACATCATAAGACCCACATGAAGTGCCACTAGTGTTGCTGGAAGTGCTCCCAAGAAGCAGAGAAAAGTCACAACATTACAAGAAAAAGTTGAATTGCTTGGTATGTACTGTAGACTGAGGTGTGCAGCTATGGTTGCCCTCCATTTCAGACAGAAGATTGATCTTGTAAACAGATGACATAAACTTATGTCATCATAAATACAGCACTGTACTATGAATGTATTTTCTCTTCTTTATGATTTTCTTAATATTTCCAATTAATATTTTTGACATTTTTATGATTTCTCTTTTTCCTCTAGCTTACTTTAAGAATACAGTATATAATATACAACATACAAAATATGTGTTAATCTACTATTTATGTTATTGGTAAGGCTTGCAGTCAACAATAGACTATCGGTAGTTAAGTTTTGGGGGAGTCAAAAGTTATATTCAGACTTTAAATTGTGCAGGGGTTGGCACTCCTAACCCTTATGTTAAGGTTCAACCATTTGAACACACACACACACACACACACACACACACACACTAGTTAAATCCTAATTTAATCTAAATAAGGAGAAGAACTACTAGAAAAATAGATTTTAAGACAAAAAGTAGTGATAAAAAGGATCATTTTTTAATGATAAAGGATCACTTCACTAGTAAGATAAAATAATTCTAAACCTGAAAGCATGCAACAAGATTTTCTACGCATTTACAAAGCAGAACTTGGCATAATTACAAAGAGAAATTGGCAAATCCTTACTTAACAGAGAATCAATTATTGTGACAACTCAAGAACTAAGAGACCATGTATATTAAAAAAAAATCTAAGGATGTAAAAATATGAGTGACATAATTAAAATTTATCGATTGTACATTTATAGACCCTGATTCCAACATTTCAAGAATTATATTCTTTCCAAGAACAGAACGTATATTAGCCCACAAAGCAAGTCTCCACAAATACCAAAGAATTAAAATCATACAGAACAAGAATAAGATGCTTTTTAAAAGTAGCATTCAGTGAGCACAAAAGGAGTTCTTAGAATTGAAGTATGGCAGAAGAAAAAAACTCAGTAGAATGTGTGGAAGATAAAATTGAAAAAAACCTCTCAGCAAGTAGAATAAAAAGACAAAGAAGTAGAAAGTAGCAGAGAACAGCTAAGAATATTAGAGCCTCAGTCTAGTAGTTCTAACATGCCTAAAATAGGAATTCCAAAAAGAGAACAGAGGTTTAAAAAAAAAAAAGACCAAGTTAGACTGAAGCCCTGTGAGTCAAGAGATAGACATGACAAGTTCTGTCAAAGCCAGGATGCCTGCTGACAACATGCTGTGCTTCTAACCTGAATGCAGAATCCCAGGGGAATCCGGTTCAGATGCTTATTTGTGCTTCACTTGTCATGACCTTGGGATGAAGCAGTTGCTGCTCCCTCCTCCGTGCCCAGCTACAGAAGCCCATTCCCCTAACCGTCTTCCTGCTGGACATTTCATGTCTGGTCCACACTAGGACCTCACCAGACACCCTGACTCTGGTGAACCCCACGTTTCCCAGGACCTACTTGTTACCCGGCCTTTCTGACTTTCCCAGAAAGGACTCTTAAAACTGTCAATAAATCAGACCCAGACTCTGACCTGAGATTCTTTACACCTTATTTTTTTCCTGGAATTATTGTCTTTTCATTACAATACTAGGTTTGAGTTCATTTCTGAAGTTTTATGCATATAAGTGACAGAATTCTCAAGAAAAGCAGGGAGACAACATAGAAGTCGGCATGGTGGTTGCTCTGGGAAGGAGTAGGGGATGTGATGGGTAGGAAATAGGGGGCTATGCAAAATATGATAGTAGAGTTCTACTTCGTGAAGAAGTCGTGTGGTCATGGGTGCTTACTAGATTATTGTTGTTTAACTTATATTATACATATAGATTTTATGCATTCTTATAGTTTAGGAGACATTTAAACTTTTTTTTAAAGAGCGTGACCAAGTAGAGTGTATACCAGTAATACATTTTACCATTAGAAATTCAAATCATACCACCCAAGTGTTTGAGGATAATGAGGAAGTCACTGTTTTTACTAAGTGGGAGCCACACCCTCCGAAAGCATGTAGTTTGGCCTTGTGGAAACCAATGCCACCATGCAAGGAATTCAAAAGTAAGTTAGTGGATGTGGTAGATTCTGTTGCTTTGAATATTCACTGGGCCTCTCTGTGAGAAACTGATACTTCCTACTTCCTTGAGATCAGTCTTGGTCACAGATTAGCTTTGCCAAATGGAATCCAAGTGTCAGTGACATGTGCCACTTCTGAGCCAAACCTTAAAAGCATTCCACATTCCTGCTGTCTATGAGGTAACAAACCCCTAGACTCCTGCGCCACTCTGAGCTGCTCCTGCCGTCTGGGTCCCAGAATTGCCACTGAACAACAGACAATAATGTGAGCAAGAAGTAAACTTTGTTGCAAACTAAGTTGCCTGGGGTTATTTGTTAGACTAAGCTCCAGCAAACTGTTCTTCAAAGAACTTTTGCAGTGAAGAAAAGGAGAAAACAGAAGTCTAAGGTTACAACATGTAAGGAAAGGATTGGGTTACCCTATCTAGTACTGCATGTGTTGAGAGGCAGAGATGAATATTAGAGGAACGCTGGAAGTCCAAATTGGAGAGGAGAATGACAGTCAGTGCAAGGTACCACAGGCAGTGGAAGAATATATAATCAAAGACACAGGGGTAAGGCTGGACCTCAGGGAAGAGGGAAAGAACTCTCTGTCAAAGACAGCAATGAAGGGAGTGAATTCAGTAAAAACAGAGTCAATTGAAAGGAGGAAATTCAAGCAAGCAGGAGAGAGATGGTCCCAATCTTTTGAGAGAGTTAGAAGTAAGGGCAGCTGCTGGGGTGAGATGTGGACACAGGGTGTATAAGGCCCCTGAGAGTGAGGATGGATTTGAAGAACCAGCTTGCAGAGGCTAAGTGCATGTTGGTACTTAACTCCCTGATGTTCCATCAGTGAAATGTTGATCCAGCTATTTGCTAGTAATCACGAAAGTTACATATAATTACTATTTTTTGCATATTTACATAATAAAAACAAAGAGATCTTTTGACTTCTTACTAGCCTGTATCTGTATAAAGTCCAACTGGCCTTACAACTATTTTCTTTGTCAGTATTTTGAGGAAATGAGTACAACAAACTACAATATTTTAAAAGAACACTGAAAGAAAAATTTTTCTAGGTATTACACAGCAATTTGCCATAAATCATTAGAAATAAACTTTAATAAGGTATATTATGTTTTTCAGATATGTTTAAGTTTCTAAATTTTTACAAATTAAATGTGAAGATACTTCTGATAACATATGATTGTGTGGGTAAATTAAAGGAAGTAAGTAATTTGGAAATGGATGTAGTTCAAATTAAATTTGACCATAAGATTTACTGACTCTTTTATTATCAACTGTGCTATTAATAAATTTGTTACTCAACTGAGCTACTCGAATCTTTGGTTTCAGATTCATTCAAGCTTATGATTACACTTATAAAATTATCATATTTCTTTATGCAAGGCATTTTGCATGTGATTTTCCTAAGTTCTTTTACTGAGAATCTAGAAATCTAATAATGCAATGTAACCTATGCTAAATTAATAAAAGAAAAGTTTATTCCATAATTACCCTGGTAAAGAGAGGTTCTAAGCCATTTGGAGCAGTGGTTGGACGAAATGTTCTCCTTCTCCATGTTTCAGATCTATTTTCTCTTGTGATTTTTCCATTTGGGGGAGGAGGTGGAGGAGGAATAGGCATCATGTAACTGTTAATGTTTGGAAGTCGATATGGATTCATTCTCTGTGAATTGCCTGTGGAGTTCCTGAACTTCATCACTGCCTTCTTGCCCTGCAATCACATTTTGTGACGTAAGAATCAAAGAAACAAAACCAGTGATCCAATGTCACCCAAAATTAAAGACTAGCCTGTATGATTGACATTGCATGCAAACACAACTGGTATCAATAGACAAACTCAAAACACTTCAGTCTGTTGAAAGTTGGCATTTCATTGTATCCATAGTAAATTAAATATTCATAAATTTCTAACCTTATGTAATATATTTTTTAAACAAACATACAGTGATAGCACTTTTATAGTACTTTGGGGGATTTTTCCTCAACAACTGATTAAATCTATGGGGACCCAGTACAATTAAACAATTTAAAATCAAGAAGTTTGAAGTGTTATACTCTAAAGCAGGGCTGAATAGTCCACTTAGCAATGAGGAGTTAGTACTATTTTCATATTCTGATTTCACCCATCCAGGTATTAGAATAGCTAAGGTTGGCAAGGCTGTGAACAAACTGGTAATCTCATGTACTAATTATAGTAAATTATTACAACCTTTATGGAGGATAAATTGGAATATTTATCAAAATGTCAAGATGTATACTCTTTGACTTAGAAATTCTACTGCTAGGAACAAATTCTACACAGATAACTACACAAGTTCACTAATATAAATGTGTATAAGGATAACATGCACTAATATATTTAGTGAAAATATCAAAATAATGTATCATCCTAAAAGTCCATAAATAGGAGGATATTTAAATTTTTCTTTGTTCATATAATAGAGTCTCACTAAGTTTATACAGAATGATGTGAATCTAGTTATCCTGACATTAAAAGTCCATGGGACACGATCATATACTCCTTATAAATAATTTACATGTGGATTTTGATTAAAAAACAAAAATGAAAGAATTTAAATGTGAGGTTGCCTTTAGAGGTATATATTCACATTGTTTGAAAGTTTAATCAACATGTATTACCTTAATTATTAAAAAACACCAGGGGATTGGGGATAGGAAAAAATGACATCAAAGGTATAATCAATAATTATATTACATTTGTCAAGTATGTTTGAGTCCCTGAATTTTCACAAATTGGTAATTTTTGTGTATCTGAGGTAGTTTTCCAAACTTTAAGAATTATCTAAACATTTTTATCTGTTTTATGTCAATTTATTTGTCTTTATATTTATTTATATTTATGTAATATCAATATAAATTGTATATGTTATACATATTTTTAATTCTTTAATTAGTTTTCAACAAATTAAGTCCTTATTTTGAGATGCTTATTAGTGAAAAGTTATTTTCAAGAAAGGGAAGTTATTCTCCAGCTATTTCTCATTGCTAAATGAATAAAAAACAAATTAAATAAAGGCATGTGTAGCTCAAATTTTGATTGAAAAAATTTATGTAATTTTATATTAAATCGTTTTCATCATCAACACCACTGGAAAAAAAATAGATGTAAAGACATATAGTCACAGTATATTTTGCCTATGTAAATTACACTACATGCTCCAATAAGTTACTTTTGTCTGTCTTGATGTCCAGAGCGGTACCTAGCCCCTAGTAAGTGTCCAATAAATATTTATTGGATGAAAAGTGGTTTTATCTAGTTGAAATTAACATGGAATTGATCTCAATCTCAGCACATGTGAGCTACCATCAAGTGCCTATCCTTCAATAATCCATACCCCAAAAACTTGTAAACAGAAAAAGAAAAGGCCCTGTCTAGATTCAGTTAATAAATCCATCCAGTGGTTCAGAGACTATTTGGAAAATCAACTGAAAAGAAAAAAATGCTTCCCAGTCAACAGAACTTGAATATTACCTGATTGATAGTGTTCACATATCTAACAGGAAAATGTATCCATCAAAGTGTAATTAATAATTATAAGAACTTAGAAAGGAATATAATCACCTTGGCAAATGTGGAAAGTACCCATGCGAATACTATCCAGGGGAGAGGAAATTCTACCCATTGGACTTTGAATATTTTCAGTCCTAATGGCAAAGGTATCCCTGGAGGATACAGAGGGTTTTAGCCAAAGACCTTTGAGATTTCTGGTACCTTTGCAAGCCCATTCCTAATGGGTGTATCAGGCCATCTTAGCCTGATGCCATCAACATTCCATTACACTGTTTCCCCTCATTCTATTCCATGCTCTCTAGGCAACATTCTCATTGTGATCTGGCTTCTCATGTAGGTCTACCTATGAGGGGAGAATGCTTCTTTCTTATACAAGCTTTGCTTACTTGATAGCTCTTGGTGAATTAATGGCCTCTTATTATGATTTAGCTCTCTGTTTGGGTTTATTACAGAGGGGAAAATGACCTTGTTGTGAGTTATTTAAGTTAGCCTGAGACAACCACAAAGGACATGTCCATTCCTGGACACTGGCTGAAACAGGAAATCTCTGGGCCTTCGAAGTGAAGACGAGATCCTAGAAAGTGTCAAATTAATTGACATATGACCCAACAAGTTCCTGTCTAGCTCTAGACAGTCCACCCTAGACAAAGTACCACCACTTTTGGATTAATTTCTCCTGTTTTCTGGGACACTGCCATTAAATTAACTGATGTAAGGCTTATGAGAAGTGTTTCACAAGCTGAAAAGCACATTAAGTGGATTAAAATATTAGTTATTATTTTTAGAGTTATATTTATACTTTTATTATAAAACACAATCATTTATTTGTCTGAATTAATTTCTGAGCATCAATGTTATCTGTAAGTTAAAGATAAAAATACCTTAATTTCGTGTGTCTTGTGTTTCCTAATAAGAAATGGAACGTAATTCATTGCCTTTGAACATAATGACAATCGTACTCATGACGCAAGTTCTTTCTTAAGCTGGCAAATGTTTTGTCTTCATGTTAGAAATACAAACAATACTCTCCTTATTATTGAATGTCCCAATTCTTCCTCCCTGTCTCAGTAACTCATATTTTATGGTTACCATATCTCCTTCCTGAGCTTTATTAAAATAAGTGAAAATTACCTGAGACATAACCTTGAAAGGGAAGCAGAGTCAACCTCCTATGTGTGATTAATTCAGCATTTCTTAAAGATGGACATTCTTTTCCTTCTATATTCAACCTTCTAAAAGTCAAACTTGAAGTAATTTCATACACTGATGGGAAAGTAAGTCGGCATGCAAATGCAAACCTATTCTTGGAAAGTTTCATTTCCTAGGTTTCACGCATTTAAAATTTGGAAGGAGTCAATACTGGGTCTTTTCTGATAGAAGTCATATCTGGCTAAGAAAAGTCTTTGTTTTTCTATCAGCCTTTCAAATTAATGAGAAATCACCATATATTATCACAAATCTATTTCTTACCTTTTTTGCTCAATGACAGAGAAACTTATAGATCTTTCAGTTTGAGTAAGATATAATTAATCAAAAGTACATAGTAAGTGCTTCATAAATGCACAATGTAAATTTCACTGTGCAGATTAATTGAATATAGCACCTTAAAAACTGATACCCTAATATTCTAATGAAAACTTAAAACATATTTATTGAAGAAAATAACATTTACCCCATCAGGAAATGGAGCCTCACTTTCCAGCAATGAGGTTTTTGATCTGGACCCCGAAGTTATCTTTGGAACAGTTCCCACTGCAGGATTACTGGGAAGAGGCTGTAATCGAATTGGAGGCTGCATATTTCCTGGAGCAGTATATGGTCGAGGGACTGTCTAGACAATTAGGGAAAAAAATTCCATTTAAATTAGTATCTTGACATGTTTCCAGAACCAGGTAATAACCCAATAAATTGCCTACAGTAATTAATGGTACCTTTTTACTGAACAGATTAAACTTTAATTATGTCTTTCCATTATACATACCCTTTGACCCAGAGTATTTGTTAAAACATATGGTGTTGGAGTCCTCTACATAACTAAATGTCACAGTTACAGAGTATACTGGACAAAGGAGATGTCCTCTATGATGTTTCTGTATTTTTATTCATACTGTAAACTCACAGACAATACTTACTTTATGCTGTACATAGAATGGTTTTGCTCAATTAAAGGTTAAGTTGAATAATGTTCCTATTTTCGGGGTCTAAAGGGATATTATTGGAATGGACTCATTTCTTTTTAAATGTTTTGAACATAAACTCTACTCTGAATGCTTTAAGGCTTAAGATTGGTCTGAAGTAAAAGCAGACAATGTAATATTTAATACAAACAAAAGAGGAAAAGTAGATGCTTAACCGTAATATATTACCATTTATTCAACTGCTTCCTTGAAAATATTAACAACACAAAAATAAAAAATTATAACTGGCAACTTTGGAAAATACTACATAAAAATGGATATATTTTCCATGCTGGGTATTTTCTGTTTGTCCCTCAAGATCTACTGTTCACCTTCTCTTCCCTGCTCTGGGTCCTGGGAGTTATTCCTTTCAAGCCTATGCCAACTAACCTCAGGATTGTGATTGAGATCACCAGTGAAAGGCACTTGCCAATGATGAAAGGACAGGAGGAGAATGAAATTGGAGTCTTTATTCTCCTTCAGGGTTGCAATGGGCCAACTGGGTCCCTCTACCAAAGTCAAGTCCACAGTTCCTGTTGGGAAGCCCTCCCCTAGCTACAGGTACTAGCTGCCAGTCCTGGTAACCAATCCCTCTCTTTTCCACTTAAGCCTAGGCTGTGGCTTCCAGATGTGCTGACCCTAGCATGCTTAACTCCCCTAGTTGGTTTTCCTTAACCCTGCTTGCATCTTTGCAAATAGTTTCTTTATTAAACACTTCCTAATTACCCTATTTGTGTGAGCCATCTGTTTCCCGCTGAGCCCCTGACTGATGCATTTTCCATCAGTCACGGGCTGTAGTACAGCATATACCAAAAGTGCCAGTATGGAGCATTAGAAGTGACTTTGGGGGCACTGACAGAACATTGTGTAAGTTTAGTATATAGATTAGCAATGTGCTGAAAGTAGAAAAAAATGGGGCTTTTGGCCCACTTATTCTATTACAATAAGATAATAGAAAACCTGTCAAGAAGAGTACACACATATTTGGGTAAGAGGGTGTCAGGTGTGGTTTCTGAGAGGTGTTGTCCTGGTTCTTTGGCTCCTTGCTTGGAGGAATCACAAGCAGGGCTGGTGCGATGGAGAAATGACAGACACCAAGCACTTCCATTCAAGCAGCTTTTATTGCAAAGCAAGAGTTAGTTTCAGAGAGAGAAACAGGTCTGTCCCCATGAGTGGAGATGACCCTGAGTTTAAAGACAATAGTATAGAAAGTATAGAGTACACTCTCAATGTCAGTAGAGAGCAGACTGCTCCAATAAGGAACAGCATCATCCCAGGTTAGGGTCTGTCCTTTATGCTAATCCCTAATAATATGTTAAGCTGGGGGTGGAGTATTTGTGTCTTTTCGGTGAAGTAGAGATTCCCAGAATCATGTACCCTGCCATTTTCTGTCCTTGTATGGTTGGCTTCAGAACTGTCAGGGCGCTAGGAGGTGTGAGTTTTACTATGTTAATGAGGGAAAGCTTACCTTTTGTCCTAAGTTCCTAGCTTCTATGCATGCTCCTAGTCAGGAACGTCAAGTCCTTGTTGTTGTGGTTTCTTTTCTCTTTCTTTTCTTTTTTTTTTTTTTTTATTATTCCAAGGTATTGTGAGGGTACAAACATTCTAGTTACACTTTATGTCTTTGCCTCACCCAAATGCAGGTTAAAGGCGTGCCCTTTCCTCCCTTTAGTGCTCCCCGTGTCCTTTAGTTGTAGATTTGCCCCCCCATCACTCTAATCCCTGGAGAGTATTTCTGCCATGTGATCACCCTAGTGTTGATCAGTTAGTACCAATTTGATGGTGAGTACAAATGGATCCCGTTCTTCTGCTCTTGTGGTGCCTCACTTTGGATAATAGGCCTATGTTTAATCTAGGAAAGTATAAGAGATGCTAGATCACTGTCATTTCTTATGATTGAATAATATTCCATTGTAAACATATAACAAATTTTAGTAATCCACTCATGGATTGACAGGCACTTGGGTTGTTTCCACATTCTTGCAATAGTGAATTGTGCTGCCATGAACATTCAAGTGCAGATGTCTTTATAGTAGAATGTTTTGTGCTCTTTTGGGTAGATGCCTAATAGCGCTATTGCTGGATCGAATGGCATTTCTATTTTTAGCTCTCTGAGATATCTCCAAATTCTTTTCCACAGAGGTTGCACTAATTTGCAGGTGGATAACAGACTTAAACCTAAGGCATGAAACCTTAAGAATTCTAAATGAAGATGTTGGGAAGACCCTTTCAGACATC
>CAUYSK010105586.1:0-19704 GCA_963575035.1 Avahi laniger
GAGTCTATATTGGGGTCCCTGTGCCTCTGGACTGGAACTCCAGCATCTTGATCCCAGGCCCAAACAAAACATCCCTGGTGGCCCAGCAGCATACAATGTCCGCTTAGCCATAACTTCCCACCTGAATATCGCTTGCACTACTAATGCAGGAGAGAATGAAATATTGGGATTCATAGCGGGTGAACTCTGCACAAATAACCAAACCTTACCCAGTAATGCCACTGCCACCTGCTCCCGGGATGGCATATTCTTTGTGGAGACATTGCCTACCTCTGCCTCCCAGGAAACTGGACCAGGACCAGCACCCAGATCTTCCTGACTCCAGACGTTTCTATCTTCGAAACCCAGCAACTAGAAGCTGCACTAAGCCTCCACCCAAACACCCGGAAAAGACGGGCCTTACTAGCATCGATCCTCATAGGGTGAGGAATTGCTGCTGGGATAGGAGCAGGAGTAGGAGGCCTAGGAACATCCCTGAGCGTCTACCACAAGTATCCCAAGAACTAAATGAGGACACAGAACTAGTAGCAGATTCCCTAGTGTCCCTCCAGAGTCAACTGAGCTCACTAGCAGCAGTAACCTTACAGAATAGATGGGCCTTAGACCTACTCACTGCTGAAAAAGGGGGGACCTGTATATTTCTAGGGGAAGAGTGCTGCTACTATATAAATCAGACAGGAGTAGTAACCACAAAAGTCAGGGAGCTAAGAGAAAGAATCCAGAAAAGAAACAAGGAATTAGAACAAACCTGGGGTTTCGACTTAGGACAATGGACTTCATGGCTACTACCTCTAGCCGGGCCGCTTAATAACCCTTCTCCTTCCTGTCCCTGTAGCCCCCTGCATACTGAGCATGGTTATAAAATTCGTAGAGACAACTGTAACTCACAGAGCAACAGCTCACATAACGGCCTTACGAAGCAATCACCCACTGGGAAATGATGCCCTATAACAGACATATAAGGGCATCAAAGGGGGGAATGATAAGGAAAACCCCCATCTATTACTTGGCAGCATCAGCCACCTGAGACCCCCACCCCTCACAGAAGACCCGCATTAGCATAATACTAACCTATTACCTGGCGCATCAACTAATCTATTACCTGGTGGTGCGTTAGCCACCTGAGATCCCACCCCTCCGACCACCCTTAACTTAATGAAAGTGGGAAAAATCTGGTAGATGGGGCTCAGAATTTGGTGGTGAGAGCCCTCTGAGCCCGCCGGCGAATAAATTTTGATTCTTTGATTCTCCGTGTGCCGCTTGGTTTGTCCTTGGAACCACTCACTGTTAACACTTGCTGTAACATTTTGGTTCCCTGACTGAGAAAACCGACCGAGCCAGCATGGCGTGTGCCATTCGGTTTGTCCTCCGAACCACCCGCTGTAACACTTGCTACATCTGACACATCTACACCTGACCCCTGCCCAAGCTGGGTCTCACCTGTACCACCGGCTGGGACGGCCCCGGCAGCCCGACTTGGCTTACCCGGCTGGCTCCAGGCTGCTAAGCTCAGCTCAGAGGTGGGAAACGGAAACTGAAACTGAGGGGAGGAGCCAGCCGAGCTGACAGAGGAATCTCCCGTTTCTGCCCGCACAAAAAGAACCGTGTATGCTAAGAGGAAAGCACTCTTGCCTTTCGGTGCTCTGGAGTCTCTGCCCCTTTTACAATCAACTGTAACCACATCCATCCAGGTTGAGGTTAAAGTGGGAGGTGCCCCTGGCATCTGGAGCAGGAGCAGCTGGGAGCAGAAGAGGTGGGGGGCTGCAGCCAGGCAGGACTCCAGGAGCACAGGACTAGGCCTGAGGCTTGCTGGGGAGCGTGGCCCCAGCACAGCCTGAGGCTTAATAGGCTCCAGCTTGCATACTGCACGAGATATTGGCTAAGGGGAGGTACTGGCGAGGTCAAGATCAGCCTGCTAAGCCTGAGACTACTCCAAAGAAACAATCACACAGATGGAAAAAAAAAAAAAAAGAGCTTTATTGTTCCCTCCAAGGGATTAATGCCAGGGAATGAATGGTCCCCAGGCCCTGCGACCCCTGGGGGACAGGCTGACAGAACAGCACAGGGCAAGGTGTGCCCCCTGCAAAGCGGGCTGAACTTCAAACCCCTGAAGCCCAGTCACTCAAGCTAAAATTAGCAGTCCTGGCCCTCGGGGAGACAGCCACCTGGGCCATGCCCAGGACTCCAAGCTTCTGTAGCTCTGTGGGGACCAGGTCTGGGGGCTGCCAGGGCTGGGCAGGGTTCATCCTCTGTCCTCCAGCCACTCTAAAGGGGCTGGGCCCCAGACCCAGGAGACCTTGCAGACAGTAAAGGCTGGGATGGGGCTGCAGGTTTGGGGTGCCTGAGGGTCCAGAAAGGGCCGCAGGGTCAGGGCCCTTGGCTGGAGTGTCTCAAGCTGAGAGTCGGGACCGGGGGGTCAGGGCACCCCTAAGAATCGGATCAGATCCGAGGTGAAGACATTCCAAGTCAGGGCTGTGGTCCAAAGTTGGGGACTACTTGTCAATGAGCCCTCCCTCCTTGAGCTTGAAGTAGAAGAACTTCTCCAGGGCACTGGCGCAGCGGCAGTACTCGCTGTCCGGGGGGTTGTACTCGCGGCAGTTGGCGATGACCCGCTGCAAGTCAGCCACAAAGAGCTTCCGCGTCACGTAATAGCGGCTGCGCAGCCGCTCGGTCATGGTCTTCAGGTCTGGGGTGGCAGGAGAGGAGCACAGCTCTCAGAGGCAGCGGCGAGCAGCAGGCTGCCCATGGGCTGGGACCCAGGTGCACGGCCCAGGGAGGGCAGGAACAGTCAATCTGGGGGCAGAAGAGGAAGGAAGGGCAGGGAGCAGAGGGTCCTCACCGATGGGGAAACGGATGACCTCGTAGTAGTCAGGGGCCTCCGACTTCTTCACAGGCTCCATGAAGGGCCAGGCGCTGGGGTGCGACTGGAGAAAAGGGCAGAGCTGGGACAGCCCCACTCTGCCCATGCCAGCCCATGACTCCCACCCACCCCAGGCTGGGTCGTGAAGCCACAGGTGCAGGGACCCCCAGAAGGGGAACTTGTTCTCCCCACCTTAATCTGGGCCAGCAGGTTTTTGAGGGTTGTATAGAGCTGGTCAGGGTCCTTCAGCTCCTTCCTGGCACGAGAGACACCAAGTCTGAGGCTCTGGGTCCCTCTGCCTTCCCGCTCCATCCCTGCTCCCTTGACAGAACACTCACCCCTTCTCCTTCCCCAATGGCTTCCAGCCTGTCTCTCCTGCAAAGTAGGGAGAATGTCCCTAAGAATGCCTGTCCACACCCCGAGCAGCACGCCCTCCTGCCCCCTCAGCCAAGTCCCCTGCTCACGAATGCCGGGGACGCTCTCCACAGGGATCTGCCTCACACCCTCCTTGAAGCAGCTGAGCCCAGGGTAGACCTTTCGGATCTGGGCCTGTTTGCGCTCAATCAACTTCTTGATGATCTGAGGAAAAGGAAGCGTCTGAGGAGCCAACTCCAGCCCTAGCAACAACCCCTCCCGGGGCCACAGTGAGAGCCCCCAGTGGGAAAACCCAGACTGCACTGCCACCGAATCCAGTGCTTCCTCTCCTAACTTCCTCTATGAGGCAGAGCAGGAACCAAGGCCCTGGTGACACACACACATGCACTGCGTAGGTCTACAAGCACATGCGCCCCCTCTGTATGCATTCACGAAAACCCTATGGACGCACACGCATGCTCGCAACCTCTTTCTGCTTCTTGATGATGTGGGACAGCTCCGTGTAGGGGATCCGGGGGTTCAGCTCACACTCCATCAGTGTTGCCCCCTCGTAGTCCTTGATGTAGCCCAGGTAGCGGCTCTTGGGTACCTTGATGTCCTTGGAGAAGCCCTGGGGAGTGGACGGTTATGACCTAACCCATCGGCAAGTATTTCCCAACTTTCCTACCCTACCCCCACCACCCACCCCCGGCCCCCAGGAACACCTGTAGGGCAGTGCATGCTACGTCCCCTCTCCCCTCCTGAACCTCCTCCTGTGGTACTGTGAGGGCTCAGTCTGTCCCTGGAAAGGCTCCAGGTCAGCTGACCCCTCCCAACTCACCCCTAAGAGCCTCCCAGTTCTTCTGGCCTGCCCTCCTGGCCCCCCCGGCCCTATTCTCCACTGGGGCAGCAGCAGGAGGGAAGACAGGTCTGAAGGTCTTCTTCACAGGTGTCAGGTGGGATAGGGGTCACAAAAGGACTCCCACTCCATCCACAGCAAGTGGTGGAGAGAATGACCCCTGACTCCAGGCAAAGGATAGGTATGGGGTGAGGCCAGAGGTCACCTGCTTTTTGAAGTAGCCAATGGCGTACTCGTCGGCGTAGGTGAGGAAGTAGAGGATGTTGTGTTTGATGTGATACTCCTTCAGGTGGTTCATCAGGTGGGTCCCGTAACCCTGCAGGGAAGGGAGCGGGACTTACGGGGGAAGGGGACAGGCCTGGCGCTGGAGAGGTCTCAGGAGGGTCCAGAGCCGAGAGAGGAGGGGGCAGACTGGAGAGGAGGTGCGGAGAGCGAGGGGATCCAGGGCAGGGAGGAGGAGAGGCAACCGGCGGAGGAAGGGGGCTTGTGGGGAGAAAAGTGAAGAACTCTGGGCCAGGTGTGGTGCTTGCTGCTTTACAGGACGATTCTCAAGTTAACCCGGGAGGTATCATTACCTTTCTCTTACAGAAGAGAAAACGCAAACTCAGCTACGTTAGGAAATGTGTCCAAGGTCAGGCAGCCAGCCACGGCAGGACCAGGTCCAAACCCAACGCAGGCCACTGATTACCAGTCCTGGGCCTCAGAGCTGGGGGACAGGGGAGAGGCCTGCTCATCGCAGCGTCTCAGCCCTGAAGTGGCACTGTCTCCCACACGTCAGGACCAAGCAGGCACTACACAGATCCGGGGTATGTGACACAGGGGGACAAGGGACCCTGCGCTGGGGCTGTTGTGACAATTAAAGGACAGAAGCCAGGACTATCAGCACAGGGATAATGTAATGACTACTCATCCCCCCACTGTGTGTAAATGGCCTGAGGATGAAAACACAAGTCCACAGGTGTGTTTAAGTGTTGCTGATTCTTGGGTTCCACTTGTCAACAGGTGTTTTCCTAACCCAGTTATCAAATTACAGCTGCCACCTTGTGAGGATGTGAAGGACTGTCTGGTCACTCAAAAAAAAAGAGCTGGGGGCCACGGCCTCCCACACCCTCGCGGCCCTGACCTGGTCCACACTCAGAAGTGGGCGGTGGCAGGGCCAGGTGCTGCACTGCTCACCTTGACCTGCTCATTGGAGGTCACGGCACAGAAGACAATCTCCGTGAAGCCCTGGGTGGGAAACATGCGGAAGCAGATCCCTCCGATGACCCGTCCGTCCTTGATCAAGGCCAGAGTCTTGTGCTTCCTAAGAGAGAGGGGGCTCGTCACAGCCCCTACCTGCCCCCGCTGCTCCCCAGGTCCCCACACCTGAAGGCCTGAGCTGTAGTCAGCGCTGGGAACTGAGGAGCGAGAATACTCTAAGGGTGGGCCTCGGAAATCGGGGGAAGGGACCCCCAATTTTGAGGGCTGGGGAGGCCAAGGAGGAGAGGTCCTGGGTGTGGTATCCCTGGGGCAGGGACGCTTCTGGGGACGCACGGGTCAAAGACGAGGCGGGCGATATACTCCTTGGGCATGCGCGGCAGCTGGTGGGAGAAGACGTTCTGCAGCCCCACGAGCCACAGCAACACCCGCCGGTTGGCCTTGGGTGTCAGCGAGTTGCCGATGACGTGGAACTCGATGATGCCGCGGCGCTCCTCCAGGCGGGCCGTCTCGTCCCGGGCCGCGTTGGCTGACAGCAAGCTGGTCTAGGCAAAGAGGAGGGGTGGTGAGCCAGGGCCTCAGGTGGGTGAGGGACCCTCCCACTACTGGTCAGCAGGTCGGCCACCCACCTCGGGCCCCAGCATGGCAGCAGGGTCGGTGATGGTCAGCATGACCTCATTGACCAGCTCCATGGGGATGTCACCCATCACACGGAGCCGCTTGGCATCCTCCAGGGTCAGGTTCTCTGGAAGCTTCCTCTTCTCACCTGTTGGGGAGGTTGGCAAGGTTGCCCAGGGACAGCAAGAAAGGCTGGGAGAGGGGTGAACGACAGTCAGAGGTCAGGGGTCAAGCACCTACCTGGCATGGGGTCAGCGCCTGCAGAATCCAGACTCAGCGAGCTGTTGCTGCCACCACCCATGGTGGGGCTGAAGATGGGGGCGCTGGGAACAACCGCTGCACTGACCGTAGCTGAGAAGGAGAAGTCAGGGACAGGGGGTCGAAGCTGTTGGCAGGTCCTTTTGCAGGATCCAGGCCCTCTGACCCAGCTGAGCCGTCCTGCATTTTCCCACTGTTGCCATTCCAAGCCCATCTCCTACCCAGGCTGCCTAGCTCAGTCAGGAAGGGCAAGCAGAGATCCCACAGAGCTCACAGTGGCACATACCTGGCCGGGGCACCAGCTGTGTCCCCTCTGAGGGTGGCATGGTGAAGCCTGACTCCCAGATTGGAGAGTTTGCCCCGTAGATCTCCTCCTCCAGCATGGACAGAAATCTGTAGGGAGGGTACAATCTGTCCCACAACTCTGTCTACCAACCAAGGGTGCAGGCTGGGCCAGGCACCAGAGGGACTGCAGGCTGGTCAGAGACAGACCCTGCTCTTAGGGAACTGGGAGACTGAAAGAGGAGGCAGCGTCTGACCTCTGGGAAGCCCTAGTCTGAAGGGGGAGGCACAGGCCCTGGCCTTCTGGGGTCCCCAAACTAAAGGCAGATCTCCAGACGGAGACCACAGAGGCCCAGTTGTGCCAGGCTGCCTGGCACAGGGGGACAGCTCTGAGCTGATCCCCTCCTGTGCTGTGTGGCCAGGCAGGACAACACATCACCTTAAGTCCCCTCACTCCCCTCCGCATCAAAACAGGCTCAGAATCCACCCCATCTTGCTACCTCTTGTTCCCACCTAGTGACGGGAGGCACTAGACGGCCAGGATTAGTCAGTGAAGGCTTTTTGAACAGCAAAGTTATGACCCAGATTTAAAATGGGAGAAAGGTGTGGCAGAACAGAGGAAAATTGTACAGAAAAGACTAGAAGAAGAGTGGAAACTGATTTCACCTCAAGTGTAAGCTCTGGTTCTTGGGCTACTACGGTGGGAAGGATTCTGAAGCTGTGTCCAGGCCCCCACGGGAAGCAATTAGTACCGTCTGCCAGGGGCATGGGAGGGGGGAGCGTTAGCTCGGGCCATGTACCTGCCATCCCCAGACTAGTATGTGCAAAGGCAAATACTAGCAAGTTGCTTCTGGGCCATGGGCAAGTCTGCCAGGTAGACGCCCAGATCCCAGAAGGCCCATGGAGGGAGAGGAGGGACCAATCCAGGAAGCCTTCCTGGAAAAAAGGGGACAACAGCGAGGATGTGAACTTGGGGCAAAATCCCAACAGGCCAGAATGAGCCTTACTTGGGGAAATGAGTGAGGATGAGGGTCCTCTTCTCGGGCACCAGCTTGTCCTTTTCCACACGGAACTTTTCCAGCAGCTGCCGGCGGGTAACAGTGAAGATGGACCGGAGAAGGCTTCGCCCAAAGACGTGAGTGGTTTCGTAGCGGGGGAGGCTGTCACAGCTCTGGGGCACATGGCAGTAACAGAGCCATCTGGCGTGGGGGAGCGGGGGCAGTGGCAGGTGAGGGTGGAAACCACTGAACCCAGGCTGGGCCTACAATCCTCCTCCCAACCTGCCCGCAGTTGGGCCTACCTGGTGTAATTGACCTTGTAGGTAGCCACATCCTCAGCCTGAGACCTCTGCCGAAATTGGGCAGGCGTCTCAAGCTTCCAGTAGTTAAGGCAGAGCAGGAACATCTTTGAGAGCTCGAACATCGTCTGCCGCTCGCGGGGAGCCAGGTGACTAAACTTGTACTGCACAAAGTTCAGCACACCCTGAGAAGGGGTGGGCAGGGGACAGAACGAGCAACGAGGTGTGAGCAGCCAGCAGGGGCTTCTTATCCAAGGAAGCTGCTACCCAAGGGCAGGGACAGGGCTCTCCTCTCATTCTGGGGCTCTCTGTGAGGGGAGCTATGCCCTCTCCCTACTCCCACACCTACCCTGAGGTTAGCACAAAACATCCTCCCTTCTCTGAGTGTCTCCCCTGTTCTCGGCTTGAGGGGGATGGCGAACACAGACTCTCCCCTCCTCCAAGATGCTCTCAATTCCCCTCTTACCACTTTCCCCAGCCCACCTGCTCAATATTAGGCTTCTCAAATGGGGGGCTACCCAGGGACCCCTCCACCACCGGCCGGGTCATCTGCAGGATGCATTTCCGCAGGAGCTGGAGGGGAGAGCAAGGGGGTGTAGAGGGCAGCAGGGCTCAGGGCTGCAGACCCCTCAACGCCTCACCTCCTTTACTCACACTCTCCTTTGGTGCAAACTCACCTTGAAGAGGTAGAAATAGACCTGCTTGGTGTCTGTGTCCTCCTCCTTGTGAACAGACATAAACAAATTCTCCACGTCCACCACCATCCCTAGCAGCCGGTTAATCTCATCCTCTGACACATTCTCCAAGTGGGATACATGGTCAGCTGCAAAACAGACAGGCGGTAGAGTTGGGAGGAATGGAGAGAGGAGATCAACAAGGCTCCTGCACCTCTTCACAGCCAGCCAAGATACACCCTCAGTCCCTCTGACCACTGTGACCAACAGTGAGACTGACTGCTCCTACACCAGCCCTTGGGTGGCCCTCACCTCTTCTGGGCTGGCAGATTTCCTTTCTCCTTCCCTGGGGAATATGCACCAACCCAATCCCTCCCTAGGTGGCATCTTCGGTTTTTCAGAGATGAGGCTTTGTGGCACTAAGTCACCCTAAATAGAACCCAGCACTTGCTCTCTGCACCCCCAGCTCCAAGGGCGCTGCCTGCCTTACCCAAGGGGTGCTCACAGCTGCGGCACAGCTCACTCAGGTTGGCAGCTGGCTGCTGCAGATCCATGCGGGGTGCAGTAGGGGGCTTGGGGTTTTTCCAGCCATTACACTTACAGGTTTCATTGGTCTGGAAGCAGAAGGATCAGTGAGTGATCTGTATCCCTGGGGCAGGAGCCGCTCCTCAGCCAGAGGTTTGCCCCGATTCCCACCCAAGCCGTAGGATGCCCCAAGCCCCGCCCCTTTCACCCCAGACCCCGCCCCCACCTTGCAAGCCGAGAAGACCCCTAGCTTCTCAAGCTTCTTGGCGCGCGGCAGACCCCGGACTTGCGCCTTCCTCTGGCTTGCGCGCTGCTGCTGGCTCAGGCCAGGTCGAGCCGGATCCCCCCCGCTCCCGGTCCCCCCACTTCCTACCCCGGGCCCCCCAGTCCCTGTGCTCCCAGCTGGGGCTGCAGCTGGGGCAGGGACTGGAGCCGGAGTGGGGGCTGGAGTCGGGGCTGAAGCCGGGCTGGGCGCAGGAGTCGGAGTTGGGGCAGGGGCTGGGGATTGGAGGGGCCGGGGCTGCGCGGCCTGGGTCGGGGCCTGGGAAGGTTCCGCCATGGCCTCCCCCGCAGCGGAGCGCGGCGCCGCGCTCCCAGTCCTAGGGCCGCATGGGCAACCGGCGCTCAGGGCGCAGGCGTCGCTGCGCCGGCGCACGACGGGAGTTGTAGTCTCCCGCCGCCGCGTCCCTCTGCCGTCAGCTTCCAGACTTTTCTCTTCTGTCTCTTGGTCCCAGACTGCCAAGGGAGGTCTGAGCGAGCCCCTCAGATTGACCCTTCCCCACTTCTAATCTCGAAGGCGTCCGGGCTAGTCACAATTGCTGTCCTCTTGGGTACATGGAAGCGCGTCTTGAGGGGACCTCTCAGAAGCCCCCAAAGGGAAATGTGGGCATGGGGTCAGCTTCCTGGCGCTCCTCTCTCCAACCCCCATCCGCACTCCAAGCCCTGCGTCACGAAGCTCCGGACGCAGAATTGCAGCTACGGGAAAGATGAGATGTAACCACACTTGTTGAGCTGTGTAGTGGTTACAGGGGTGTGTTTGCTTTGTGACATTCAACTGCACCTTTTCGTGCACTTTTCTGTGTATGTATATATATATATGTTATACTTCAACAAAAAGAGTTTATTATCAAAACACTGAGCACCAGAGGTGTAGCCCTACGAAGAAGGCCACTGAGGTAGAGGGTGAGGCTGAGGAGAGCCGAGGCCTTTCCTGCGTGCTGGGCGCGGCCCTCCGTGTGCCCTCAAATCCCCAGCCTGCTGCACAGGAGGGCCCAGGGGCAGAGGAAGTAAAGAAGCCGAGAGACGCCAGTTCATGGGGTTGGGCACAGTCAAGGAAAGGCAGGGCGTTCCAAGAGTGGATGGCCGGGAAGGTCGCTCTCCCTTGGCTCTGTCCAGGGAACAATCCTTCTTGCCCCAGGCCTGGTTTTTAGCAGGCAAGACAGCCCCCTTCCAGCCCGGGGCTCAGTCTGATGTGGGCTCTGCCCGGGTGACCGACTGCTCTGGGATCTGGATCCCGCGTCTAGTCTCGTCCAGTCGATCCGGTTCCGTCACAGCTTCGGCGCCCGGGCCCATTGGCAGGTGGGGAAGGGCCGAGAAACAGCCAGGCTCCGGGATAAAAGCAGCCGCAGTGCTGACAACCTGACCCTTGGAGGTAGGACGCGCATGGTTGAGCCCGGAACTCCCGCCTCCGTTTGCAGAAGCCAAGGGAACCAAGGGGAGCAGAGCCGAGCGCGGCGGGGACCGCGTGGGGACCCTCCTCGAGCCGAAATCCATGTTCTCGGAGCCTCGCGCCCCTGAACAGCAGTTGCTCACTCGGATGCAGCAGGTCGGTAACAGTTTCTCCACCAAGAACCGGGTGGCGTCCAGAAGTCCCAGCGTGGCCTTCGCTGAACGGAACCAGGTGGCCACGCTGCCGGTGCGGCTGCTCCAGGACGATCCGGCAGCTGCGCAGGGCAACCACCATGCCGAAGACAGTTTCCAAGTGAAAATGGACGCCCACGGCTTCGCCCCCGAGGAGCTGGTGGTGAGGGTGGACGGCCAACGCCTGATGGTGACCGGCCAGCGGCAAATGGAGGCCAGCGACCCAGAAAGGGGCAGTTACCGCATGTCGCAGAAGGTGCACCGTCAAATGCGCCTCCCGCCCGACCTGGATCCCACCGCCATGTCCTGCTGCCTGACCCCCTCGGGCCAGTTGTGGGTCAGAGGCCAGGGTGGGGTGCTGCCTCTCCCTGAAGCCCCAGCAGGACGGTCCTCCAGACTCCTGATCCACGACTCAAAGGAGAATTCCAAACTACCCTGACCCAATAAACAACCCCGGCAGTGTGCAGCATCTTTAAAGTCCGTTGTCTTTTCTGGGGATGGGGTCAGAAGTAGAGGGGCTGGAGCCACAGGGAGGGGGAGGCAGGAAAGGAACCTCAGGGTGATGGTCCACTGGGAATCTGGCCTTTGTGGCCCCGGGAGCAACTGCAGGGGACAGTGTGGCCCTAGCTGAGAGCAGCAGCTCCAGCAGGGAGCAGCAGAGAGCTGGGAGTGCCCAGACCGCCCGACTCCAGAACCAGCAGAGGGCCCTGTGAGATCAAGAGGGATAGCTCAGACCTGGCCTGGGGTGCTGTAACCTCACCTGTTTCCTTCCTCTTCAGGGAGAGCAAGAGGATCCAGTCCCTCATAGCTGTGGTACAGACCAACCAAAAACTCCCAAGAGGCTGTTTGGAGGCGAATGGCCTTCAAGCACAGACTGCACGTCACCCCAGTGTAATCTGGCTAGGGGGGAGGGGGTGGTGGGGGAACAATTGCAAGACCCTCAACTTCAAACCTGCTCAGCCCAGGTCGGTCTGGCCCCACCCCCACCCCGTTAGAGCTGCTAACAGTGAGGGCCTCTTTCTCTTGGTTACCATGACCACCAGCATCCCTGCACATTAGGGAGGGAAGCTTTTGTTTAAAAAGATTCAGTGGTTCATTTTAAATTAACTTCAAGGAAACTAGAGAGGACATGGTCTGATAAAGACAGAGAAAGACAAGGAAGACAAGTGTGAGGTCGATTGATCGGCTGACTATATTGACAAGATACTGATTGGTTACATGTTGAAGAAAACATACAATACAAAATACAGAAAAAGTTGGTTCCGTCCCCTCCCATTCCCCCCTTCCCCACCCCACCCCCAATACTCATCGTGATTTGGTCAGAACAGGGCTCAGAGCCAGAGGTCAGGGCGACCGAGGGTGGAGGGATTGTGGGCAATGGGTTTGTGGCTGTCACAATAATGCTGTGGTGATGCTGTGGCTTTTCTCCCAGCTGGGAGTCAGGGGCAGGGAGGGGACAGCAGCCTGGTGATGGCCAGCTGAGAGAAGAGCTGCCTACCCATTCCCCAGCCCCCAGGCCTGCCCACTGCCCAAAACCAAGACCACTCCAAACTAGGTGAGGATGCCAGTGCTCTTGCTGAGTCTGCCATTCAGCAAGAGGGAAAGGAAGGGTAACTGCTCCATCCCCTGCCCCCATATACAAGGGTGGGGGGAACAGGAGCACGTGGCTACTACCAGCAAAGGAAAAGTGGGGGAGCAGTAGACAGGGGAGGAAGTGGGAAGAGCAGAAGATCATATATATTAAAAAAGTGACTTAAGACTTAAAATTGAATTAGTATTTGTACAGAAAGGTGCAGGTGGAATAACTCACTCCGGCCTATGATCAAAATTATATGGAGAAATCATGGTGGACCCCTCCCTCTGCCCCCCAGTGGTGGCCCGAGTCGTTAAGTGCGATTGGTTAGAGTGGATTCCAGTCGGGTCATTCAGGCGGAGGAGGCGGGAGCAGTGGGCAGGCGAGGGGGTTCAGTTGCTGCAGCACTGGCTCCGGCTGGCTGGGTTGTTCTCCTGGAGATCCACTCCCCGGTTCCGGCCTGGAGCACCAGCTGCATTCTGGGGCTCGTTCTTGGGAAGCTTCTTAGCTGTTTGGGAGAAGAAGGAAAAAATACACTTGTAGGGGGTACCCCGATATTCTCTGCCAATTCCACTGGAGCAGAATCTGGCCTGTGCTACCCGATCAGTGATCACTAACATACTGAGGGCTTCTAATGCACCAGGTACATTCTGAGTGTTCCGGGAAACTGAGGCAAAGAGAGGTTAAATAAATTGCCCAAGACTATAGAGCTCCTAAGTAGCAGAGCCAGAATTTGAATCTGGGAAGGATAACTCCAGAGCCGAGTGAGCTAAAACACTCCTAGGAAGTGGATAACGGATGGTGACGGTAGGCTCTGAAATGGATGGCAAGCTAAAGGGTGAGAGTGAAGTGTTGAGAGTTTGGCTCAAGCGTTAGTAACTGCTGGGGTGAACTACCGACCATCTGGGAGTCACATGAAGAAATCAATTTTATCAGAATGTTGAAAATGGTGAAAGATCTACTGGTGAAGACACCCCATAGACCCACTACAGAACAGCAGACAGGTGACATGTCCTTGGTGGCGGTGGGGAGGGGAGGAGAGCCAACGTACCTATTGCCATGAAAATTTCATTCACATTCATTGCAGTCTTTGCTGATGTCTCCATGAACAGCAAGCTGTTGTCGTCTGCATAGGCTTGTGCTTCCTGATTCGATGGAGGTGAAAAAGAGGGTGGGAGGGCTAAGTTGACGGGACAGGGCCCAGGAGAAAACCCTTCCCTGGTCACAGTGCCTTATACACAACAGAGACCAGTGGACCAACATAAGGGTTTTTAGACCTAAGGCTCCCCCACTCACACACAGTGCCTCTCGGCTCACAAACACCGGGCAATGTCTTACTTAGGTTTCCCTAGGTCCACTCCGCCTTCTTGTTCTTCAAAATCACTAGACTAGGAAATACTTCTAGAAAAATTTCCTACAAATACACTTGCACATTTGGACAAAAGTATGTGGATGTTTATACAGCAGCACTGTTTTCAGTCTTTTGCTATTACAAATAATCTAGAAGTCTAGCAATTGGGGACTGGTAAAAAATGGTAAAGAATTATAATATGCAGTGTGTACACATACTCCCATCTATATAAAGATGGAGATTCATAAACATGTGCCTATTTCCAGAAAGCCAAAAAACTATGGGGTTTCTTCCAGGCTTAAAGGTGTCAAAAAAAAGATTAACTATGGGGAACTTAGGGGTAGAGAGGCTGAATTTCTAGTTTAGGAGACTTAAATTTCATTCTATATACCTTCTTATAGTGTTTAAATTTTACTATGTGCATGTATTACATGAAAAAAATGTTTTTCAATAAGTTTAATGAAAAAGTCAGTTTATAAGAAAAAATAAGCAGAAGCTTTGCTGTCCATGTACACACATATTCCCACTGCCGGGGAACCAGACAAGGGAGAAGGAGGTGACAGTCCTTTTAGACCTGTGCTTGAGTCATGAGAGGACAGCAGATGGAAGTCCCCTGCTGCCTCCCAGCGTGGCCCAGGGAGCTGAGTGGAGCTGGCTTACTCCTTGCCCCAAGTCTGGCCATCTCCCCACCTGGAATTCCACAGCTCTCTTGGTGGCCAGGTCCGCCTTGTTACCCGCGAGCGCAATGACGATGTTGGGGCTGGCCTGCCGCTGTAACTCCTTCACCCAGTTCTTGGCCCGTGCAAATGTATCCTGAGGAGACAGGGCCAGAATGTCAAAGGGACAGAGGAGGCATTCTGCCCAGGGACACTCACTAGAGAAGCTCGAGCTGGCACAGCCAGACTAAGACACTGTCACCCAAAGATTCTGGTGAGATGTCCCAAACAACAGAGAAAACCTGCCCACACCCCACCCAGGAAGAGAGGGTGGAGAGGCCTGAAATCAGGGTTTTGAGAACCCACTGCCAGGGGCTTCGAGAAGATGAGGGGCAGAGAGACAAGGGAAGATCTTTACTGTGTTGGTGATGTCATAGACCACGATGGCAGCTTGGGCCCCCCGATAGTACATGGGGGCCAGGCTGTGATACCGCTCCTGTCCAGCTGTGTCCCAGATCTCAAACTTGACCGTTGTGTCGTCCAAGCAGACAGTCTGTGTGAGGAAGGCCGCTGGAAGAGAGAAGGCTGCGTCAGCAGGGAGGGATGAGCTAGAAGCCACCTCCACAAATTTCCACTATTGCTTCCAGGTTCTGGCACTTAGAAGCTTGCTGCTGAGATGGACACAGAAAAGCCCTCAACCCAGCAGTGTAGGCGGAGTTTGTATTTTTTTTTTTCCTTTTTTCTAAGAGATAGGGTCTCACTATGTAGCCCAGGTTGGTCCTGAACTCCCAGAAGCAATCCTCCTGCCTTAGCCTGTCTAGTAGCTGGGACTACAGGTGTGTGGCACCATGCCCAGCTTCCTTTTTTTTCTTTACAGAGGTAACTGAGTTACAGTTTGTACTTTTATGTACATGTGTAGGGACCGGGACTGCACAGGCCTTACAGCCCCACCCCAGGCAAGCCTGCTGCACTTGGGCCATGTCAGGAACACTCCCAGAAGAGGAGTGCAGCAAGGGGCAGGAGGGGGAAAGCCCAGGGGAAACTGGACTCCAGGCACAGAAGGATGAGCACCCTCATCCTCTTCTTCCTTCTCCTCCCGCCATTCAGAGAGAACAGTCCAGATGGAGACCTCTCTAGTCCTTCGGTTTGCTCCAGCCCAGGGGTGTCACTGACCTTCGGTTTCCTGAGGACATTCTCACACGCTTAGCTATGCTGGGGAAGTACACACTGTTCCACTGCCAGGCTCAGCCCGGGTGGCCGGCTTCCCAACTGCCACTGCCATCTCCAGTCACTCCGGGTAGCCACCACCCCCAGCTTTGACCCATACCCATGCCTGTTTGGCCACCCTGTGGCCTGACTTGCTGGGAGCCCAGTGACGCTATCTTAAGGAACAGGGCACTTGTGCGTATGTTTCAGAGGCGGAGTCCTGGAGCTGGAAGAGACAGGTGGAGTCCCTTCACCCCTGTGGCTGTATGGTAAAAGCAGCTCTCCTTGTGTGCCCTTCCCCGCCGCATGGAGGGGCCTGGGGCACCGCCTCACTTCCCCTCTCCAGCTCCTGACTCCAGCGCTGAGGAGGCAGCAGGGAGACTGCTGACACGGCCCATTTTGTTTCCAGCTGCCTGGAAACCTCCTACCAACCAACAGCGTAGAGAAAGGATGACTCAAGGCCAAGGTTGGCCCTGGTCTCTCGAAGTCTGTACTGGCCACTGAGGCAGAAGGCTGAGTCTAGACCCTTATTCACATCCTGAATGCTGACCACGGGAAAATTGACAACAGGCTCTGAGCTCCAGAAAGGTCAGCTTTAGAAATGCCAGCCTATTACCCCACTACGACTCACCAGGCCACTCCCCCTTTTGGAAGCAGGAGAGGTCAGGGCATATATACTGTCCCTTACATTAAGAAGGACCCTCAGAGATTCAGAGCCAGCCTCTCCTTCGCCAAGGCCAGGTCAGAGGAAGGGTTTTAGTCAAGGGCATACAAATAAAGAGGCAGGGCCGGATGGGAAGTCCATTTTCAACCCCCAGCTAATTCGTACCAGCAATGCTTGCTGGGCCTCTGACACAGACACCAGCTGTTGGATTCAATTCCAGGGCCCAGATGAGGATGAGGTGCTGCTGCCCCAGGTGTATTTAGTCTCTGTGGACAGGCAGCTTCCCCTCTCCTTAAGGTCAAGGCATTTCTCTGGCATCCCTGGGCTGTCCCAACTCCCTTGTGTCCACTCACCTCCAATTGTGCTCTCCTGGTACTCGTGGAATTGTCCCTTGACAAAGCGGAGGACGAGGCTGGACTTGCCCACTGCAGACTCCCCCAGCAGAACCAGCTTAAACTGACAGATCTTGTTCCCAGTGGCTGGTCCGTTGGGTCGTGCTGCGCCTCCCCGACCCGCCATTGCCCGTCCAGCTGTAGAGGTACCAGAGAGCGTGGGGCGGGGCCGGTGCTATGCAAAGAGGCACTTAGTGGGGAGGGGGACCTCCAACTGCAAGGGAGAAATGAGAAGGATGGGGTTAGTTCAGAGACTGACGCCTGGCCAGGCCTCCTTAGCACACAGGTCTTTCTCTGTGGCCTCCCTGATGACCTGGTTGACTGCCTCCCATCACCTCATGCCCTGCCCTCCACCCCCAGAGGTTAGGAGAGGAGCCCTCACTAGGCTGTACTAGGTATCTACTGGTTCTACAAACATCTGCGTGGTAAGAGGGCTCCCAGCTTCAGGCTCATGGTTCTGAGCAAACACACTGACTTCCTGATTCCAAATATGGACATTCACCTACAACTGAACACACAGGAGAGGCATCGGTACACACCAGCCTGGTGACAGCTAAGTCAACAGGCTTTTTGGGCTACAGGATGAAAAAAAAAGCTCGGGAAGACATTATGACTTAGGTCAACAAACAATGAACTTGCAGTCTGGGAGCGCTTGCCTCTGCAGAGCCACAGTGGGCGGTGAGGCAGCCCAGGGTACAGGGAGTCCTGGTGCTAAGCTCCTCAGATAAGGTGCCTGGCCAACCTTGTGGGTCCTCAGGGACCAGGGCCTGGCCAGCGCAAGCCGTTATCAAAATAGCCACTTTTCAGGAGGACTGCTGGACCCCAGGAGTTTGAGGTCACTGTGAGCTATGATGACGCCACTGCACTCTAGCTGGGGCGACAGAGCAAGATCTGGTCTCCAAAAAAAAAAGCCATCTTTCTCCTGCCACCTCCAGAACAGAAGGACTGACCAGCTTGCTCAGTCTCAGGCTGGGTTGTGCACCTCTGTGCATCAGAGCACAGCTCCCTCTCTCATCCTGAGCCTGTTCCCCAGTTCTCTCATGTTTGATGGTCCAAAAGTCTCACGCACATTAAAAGACAAAACACACACAAAAACAAACACACACCAAAGTCGGCTCTGCCGGCAGCCAGAACAGCTGCCAACTTTCCCTTTTAAATACAGACCTCAGTTCCATTCTCTACTGGCAGAGGCGGTGGTGACGCAGACACAGAATCAGGGGGAGGTGTGAGGGGCAGAAGCAAACACGAGCCACCAAGACCTACACCCCCAACAGAGGGTGTTCCAGCCTCGATATCTTAGTCACTCAGTAGGTGATAGCTTCGAAGGCTCAAGCTTTTTGTTGTTGTTGTTTGTACATTTTGGAACTGTAAATAAGGATGAGGAGCCTATCTCTAGAAGCCCCCAGAAGATTTATACCAAGAGATACCAGAACATATACAGAATGTTTTACAAACAAGTACTGTGAGTAGGTATCAAGTACTGAACACTCTGTTCAGCGTCTGAAGCCAGTATGGAAAGAAAAGGTTTTTATTAGACTGCTCTTCGCATAATGGAGTCTAAGATCCCAGAGAGAGTCCGACCTGCCCCTGAGCGAGGGGACCGCATTCCCTTAGTCAAGGGACAGGGGTGTGAAGGAACAGGGGATGTTTGTGGGAAGCAAATAGTCTACGCTTATGCAAGAAGCTGACAGCAAAGGGCTTGCTTTGTTTAGCCTCAAATCGTTTTCCACATCCAAGTTCTCCCAGCAACTCGTTTAAAAAGTGAGCTTCAGGAAGAATGATTCACTAACCAGGAACAACAGTTTCCTTTCTGGACAGCACCAAAGGAAAAGAGGTTTGAAATGGGGCCCACCTCTTCCCCAAAAGTATAAGGAAGGAAGTATGAGAGGGTCTCAATTAGTAACCAGAAATGCCATATAAACATGTCACAGTTATGCCACGTCACTACTTGATAGCTTGAGATGCTTGCTCATTTCACCCCAGCCCGTGAGGCGAAGCCTGTGCTTTCTGCTTCTTAGAGACGCCTTCCTCACACTGTCTATGTCCATACTAGGAACTCAAAGAGTGCTTACCAAATGGAATAATTTTTAAAGACAGCTAACATTTACTCAGCACTGCCAGACCATCATCTCCTTTAAGCTTTACAACCACCTCCCATTTTTCAGATAAATAACTTGACACTCAGGTACTAAATCCTCTGCTCAGGGCCACCCAGCATATAGGTGACAGACCCAGGAACACTGCCATCCTCTCTGCTGTGGGAGAACAGTGGAGGCAATGCTGCCCTCCGTATTTGGTTTTGGGTTGCTGGGTGAATGAGACTCTCTTTTTGAGGCAGCAGCTTCGCTGGCCCAGCAATGCCTGGCTCCTGTGATAGTCACAGTGATCGTGCAGTCCCTGAGCACTCTCAACAGTGGGAGGAGCCGCCAGAGCCAGGCAGGGTGACAGCGACAGAGGGGAAACCACAGCGGAATTACAAGTTGGTGATTACCATGAATCCACGTGACACGCAATCATGGCTGGGCGACAAAGAGTGGCTAGGGCAGTAAAGGAGAAGGTAAGAATGAGTGGGGAGGGGGGACAGACAATCTAGTCCTGGATTCCAGAACACGAAAGCAGCTGGGGGTGAGGGCTACTGGGCTGGGAAGTATCCAGCACCTGCCAAGTCAAGAAAAATAGAGGTAGATCTAAGTCTTGTCCCTACCAAACCAGTGGGTTTCCAAACCTGCTCAGACAGAATCTGAGTTTCTTAACAAGCCAGAAGGGGAAACAAACGGCTCTTACAGGCCGGGTACAGTGGCTCACGCCTGTAATCCTAGCACTCTGGGAGGCCGAGGTGGGTGGATTGCTCACAGTCAGGAGTTCGAGACCAGCCTGAGCAAGAGCGAGACCCCGTCTCTACTAAAAAATAGAACGAAATGATCTGGACAACTAAAAATATATATATATATAAAAGAATTAGCCGGGCATGGTGGCGCATGCCTGTAGTCCCAGCTACTCAGGAGGCTGAAGCAGAAGGATTGCTTGAGCCCAGGAGCTTGAGATTGCTGTGAGCTAGGGTGATGCCACGGCACTCTA